>CAUYLG010050859.1:0-109709 GCA_963573385.1 Cacajao melanocephalus | reverse complement strand
AGGAGAGGAGAGGAGAGGAAGGAGAGGAGAGGAGAGGAAGGAGAGGAGAGGAGAGGAAGGAGAGGAGAGGAGAGGAAGGAGAGGAGAGGAGAGGAAGGAGAGGAGAGGAGAGGAAGGAGAGGAGAGGAGAGGAGAGGACAGGAGAGGAGAGGAGAGGAGAGGACAGGAGAGGATGGGAGGGGAGGGGAGAGGAGGGGAAAGGGGAAGGGGAAGAGGAAGAGGAAGGGGAAGGGGATAGTAGAGGAGGAGGAAGAGAACAAGCTCTGCCTTCCCCAGTGAAGGCTGAAACTGCTTGCCCACGCTGAAAATGACATGTGCGGACTCTGGAGAAAGTGGCCCCACCAGCAGGAAGCATGAGTGGCCCCTTGCCTGACCACGGGAAGATTTTTCCATTTTCCTCATGTCCTCCAGGAGGCCTGTTCTTACAGAGAAGAAATGCCAAGACCAGCCAAGAAAATGGAAAGTAGGAGTTTTCTGCTTAGAACAGCTCAAAAAACCTAGAACTGGAGGAGTGCTATGGCTCCTCACGGGACGTGTTGATCATGTACTGTCTTGTAGGAATGACTCAGAGTGTGGCTCTGATCATGGCAGGAGCCCCCTGCCCTCTGTGGCCCACCCCACCCCCCAGCCCCCAGGTCCAGGTCACCAGGTCCCCCACTTCAAGGTCATTAGCTCAAGCTCTTATCTCAACTTCCCACACCAGGTGAGAAGTTAGCCAGGTTGAAAGAACCCTGCCTGACAGGCTCCCCTGCCACTCTGAGACCCACTGCGGATGTGGGACAGGGAGCTGAGAGCTGGCGGTCTGCCCTGCCTGTCCCATCTCTGTAGCAATCAGCCCCAACAAGGCAGCGAGCCGGCCGACAGGGCGGCATTTAAGTCAAACTCTCGCATATCAGTTTTGATTTCAACTGGAATCGCCTCCCTCGGCTGGATTTCAAAAGACAGCGTTACTAATGAGAAACACACAAGTTCTTGAAATGAAGTTAACGTCTTTTAAAAAAGAAGAGGGGGGTGCTTTTCTTTGCTTTGGCTCTGTTGATATATATTAGAACCACATTGTCCAAAGTGGGGGGGGGGAAACAGACGTTCTGCTTCTGAACAGAAATACAGGAGTCCTTGTACTTGGGAAGATGCAGAGAAGCTGGTGTCCTGGCCTGTCGTATCTCTCCAGAGTTGGAGGGATTTTTGTTTGTGTTTTTTTTTTTTAGGATGCTGGGGATTTGCAACTTCAATTTAAAACAGGAGAAAAGAGAGGAGGATACAGAGTAAAGTGGGCAAAAGTGAATGCCAATGAACAGTTAGAATTTTTTTTAAAAGAGTGTGTTTGTTTTGGAGAGAAAGGACGCGTAGACTCAAGGACGAGCCTAGGTTTATTCTGCCCCATTCCCTTCCACTTCCCAGCTCTGTGTGCCTGAGCAAGTCACTTCGCCCTACGTGACTCTGTCTCCTCTGTTTTTCTGTGGAGGAAACCATGAAACACTTCCCTGCCACAGGGCCTCTGGGAGGACCGAAGGTTCCCATGGTGTGCCTGGTGTGTGTGACACTCAGTTCTCTGCTCAGAAGATGGCACTTGGATTGGGGCATCCTTGCCATCTGGGAGCCGTTAGGTCCAGAGAGCTCTTTAGGGCCTGGTTCTTTCAGGACACTTCTGTCTGGTGTTCCCTGAAGCCCACTGGAGAGGTGAGTGCTCCTATGGAGAACGTTCTCATTTCAAAGCTGACAGAGGAGGAAAGGACAGGGGTACTTCATGCTCTGTTCCATCATGGCCAGAGCTGAACAAGACTTGAGAGGGAGAGGGAGCTCTTGCCTCTTGAGAAGCCTGAAGCAGGGAGGCTATTCCTGAATATTCCAGAATGGGTACTCCTAGAACCTCTGCATGTGGCCCCCTGGCTGCCCCACTAACTGCCCCATCCTCAGCTTTCCTCCAGAAAGGACCATGGACCACTAGAAGGCCCTCCAGGTCCTGCTTGGGCAGTGCCTTTCCTCTCCAGGCCTTGGTTTACCCATCTGTGCCAAAAGGCAATTGGTCTCTCTCAAAGCTCCCTGTCAGAGTTGATGGTTCACCAGTCTGTGAAGGGCTAAGGCTCCCTCTGGACTGGAAAAGGCTTTCAGATGCCCCAGAGATGGGGATTTTCAGAGGCTAGGCATCCCCATCCAAGGCCTTCCAGTCTTTAGCATCTTCAGAAACTTTCCAAACCCCTAGAAGCACTGATGTAGGCAGGAGATGGGTGGCTTGGTCCCATCCTGGTAGGGATGGAAGATGCATTTGTGGCTGGGCACAGTGGCTCATGCCTTTAATCCCAGCACTTTGGGAGGCTGAGGGGGGCAGATCATGAGGTCAAGAGATCGAGACCATCCTGGCTAACACTGTGAAACCCCATCTCTACTAAAAATAGAAAAATTAGCCAGGCGTGGTGGCACATGCCTGTAGTTTTAGCTACTCACGAGGCTGAGGCAGGAGAATAACTTGAACCCGGGAGGTGGAGGTTGCAGTGAGTCAAGATCACATCACTGCATTTCAGCCTGGGTGACAGAGACTTCGTCTCAAAAATAAATAAATAAATAAAAAGAAAAAAAAGAGAGAGAAAAAAAGAAAGATGCATTTACCTGCATAGCCAACCACAGCTTCCCTCCCGAGGAAAACCAAATTCCCAAGGGATGAAGTATGTTCCGTATATCCCAAAACACACAGCAGGGGCCCCATTCCTCTTTGGAGGGATGAAGGTCAGTCATGATGGAATCTGGCTCAGAAGGGGAAACAGGGGTCCCAGCCTGATTGGGGCCTGTTCTTGGATCCACGTGACTTAGATCTATTCCCTTAGCTTCCCTGTGGCCTTAATTCTAAGAAATAAGACCTTTTGCCTTTCACAAAAGCATCCTGAGGACAAATCACCACTGGGCTTCATCCCTGTCCTCTGCATCTCCATGCTCTAGGCTGGGGCTCTCTTGAGAGGTATCTGGGCCTTTTGGGGTCCTCCTGGCATCCAGAAGGAAGTGAGGAGGGACATCAAAAATTACACAGGATTTCTTCCCCTAAGAGCAGAAATCTGGTTTTAGCCCTGATTCTTTCTCAACCAAGTAGCTTCAGGCCTTAACCTTTCTGAGCCTCAGTTTCCCCAGCTGCAAAGTGGGGATGCCTACCTGACAGGGCTGTGGTGGGGACGGGGCTCTGTGCTTGGCTTTCTCTGATTGGAAAGGGCCCTTATTCCAATGCCTGTCAGATATTGTGCCCTCTTTGCAAGTCTAGAAATTGTCTAGTGGCAAAGTCAGGAGGCAAGTAAGGAGTTGCCCACAAAACCCATCCTAGCCTTCCCACCTTGGCACTTCCTCCATTTCAGAGGCTGGACGCAGCATGTGCCACCTCCTAGTCAAGCTGGAATCCTCCAGCAGGCCCCCCTATGCCCAAATGCAGCCTGGAGGAAGGAGGAGGGAGGGGGTGATATCTCTGCAAAGCATGGACAGGGCAGCCCAGCCCATCAGGACTTTCTGGCCCCAGGACCTCACAGTTGCCCCATCCCAGGCATCTCTTCAGAGTTGGGGGTCTCTGGGGATCAGCAGCCCCAAAGAGGGTGAAGTCAGCTGGGGCTCCACAAAGTACCTTCTCAGCAGCAGCCCCAAACCTGGCCCCTCTGCATATGGGGGACTTGTTTTCAGCCAAAGCCAGACCCTGACCCAACAAGCCCCAAACCCTTCCAGTCACCTTGAACGAGGAATGTTTTTTTCATTAACATCCTACTCCTCTGCTCCCCTTCTCAGCCCCTCCAAAGAGGCCCCCAAGCTTGAGCTTCCTCTCCCTGTCTCCGCAACCTCGTAATATCCCCAGGCAGCTGGAAGGCGAAGGCAGTGATCTCAGCCAACAGCCATGTGCGTAGCCCCCGCCGCCCACCCCGACCTCTCAGCTAGCAAGCTGTTTTCCTTCGCTTTGCCCATGCTGGAGACAGCTCTGCACCCAAAGTACTTATCCCCTGTGAGGTCTCCTGGGAGCTTTCACCCCAGAGAGAAGCCCCAGCTCAAAAAAGGTAACTGCTCTTTTATTTACCAGATGTGTTCTTGGACACTGCCTCGTTTAATCATCCTTGTCCACATTTGACAGATGAGGAAACTGAGGGGTCTTGTTCGGACTTCCCGAATGCAGCCCTTTCCCAGTGGCGGAGGTGGGGCCGGCAGTGGGCTCTCTGAGCATGCCCTTGGCTATGTCTAAGGGGTCCAGGTGCCTTTGCTGCACTGCAGGCAGTCCCCCCTCCACAGCTGTCCTGAGGCTGTGCTGATCCAACACTTCACCTGCCTCTGCCCACCACCTCTGTCTTCCCCCATTCTTTCTTCCAAAAAATGCTGACTGTAATTGACAGGAGAAACTTTACTCTGGAGGAAACCAACAGGCCTGTGGCCTAAGAAGTCATAAGGGGAACACATTTTACATTACAAAGAAAAAAGAAAGCTGGAGATACTTCAGCTTTAGTGTCATTTACACCCTGGTTCAAATTCCAGCTCTACCACTTTCGGGCTGTACAACTCTCAATAAGTCACCCCTCTTAATGCTGATTTCCTCTTCTATTAAGCAGGAATATTAGAAAAAGTATGTACATTCAAGGTTTGAGGGAGAGTTAAGTGAGAATCGTAAGCGCTCAGGCATTGTTAGCTATGATAATGAAGGAGGAGGAAAAAGATGGACAAGAGGAGGGGGAATTTTAAAAGACTCTTGATCCTTGTTGCAATTTGCAATCAACTACACTAAGTTGCCCCAAATTGCCTTCCCACCAAGAGCAATGAGAGAGAAGTGGCAAAGCATGGTGGTTAGAGCTGCACCATCCAAGATAGTAGCCCATGGCCATCCGTAGCTATTTACATCACAATTAAATGAAATCTTCAATACGGTTTCTCAGTTGCACTAGTCGTATCTCAAGTGCTCAGCAGCCACGTGCGGCTCGTGACTTCACTATCAGACAGCACAGCTAAGTCCTAAAGCTCTGGACTAGAGCCTGGGCTAGGGAAGCAGGCTGCCTGCATTCTGATCTGGGCTTTGCCACTTTCTAGCCACATTAGTTTCCATCTGGGCAAGTTAGTTTCCATCTGCTCCAGTTTCTCCATCTGTAAAATGGGGATTATAGTATTAATACATACCTCCTAGAGTCGTTATAAAGATTAAATGAACTAATATTTATAAAGCACTCAGACAGCACTTGGCATATCATAAGGACTATTAAATAAATGAAAACAGCTCATAAATTATGAAAGTTGGCATTCTGTGCCCCTGTGTATAAATGTCAAGAAAGGTCACCCCTCCCCACCACACACACCTCGGTACCTATCATACTCCAGATTCCGTACCAAGTGAGTCACCATGTGTAATGGCTTCTTTAATTTTAATGCTTGTACATCATTGAAATGAAAAATTGACTCATGGAAAAGAACAGAGAAATGTATCAGAAGTCAGAGACCTGAAAGATACAGCAACTGAACATTAGACCTTACCCAGAGCCTCCTGGTGGCTAAGGTAAAAAAGGAAAACATGGCAGATGGTTTTATTCTTGTCTGATGATCAGATGAGCTCATGTGCTTTCTCTTACCCACAATCTGACAAAGAAAAGGAACTCCTGAGATATAGGTGCTTTGAGGTGGATTTTTTTGGTCTGTGATTCGCCCTCTATTCAGGCAGATTCCTAAGTTTCTAAACTCCTACACACTTGTTGCAAATTGCAATCAACTACACGAAGTTCCCCCAAATTGCCTTCCCTCCATTAGAAATGGAGGGAAAAGTAGCAAAGTATGGTAGTTAGAGCTGCACCGTCCAAGACAGTAGCCAGTCCTGGGCCCAGCCACTCGTTGCAGGCTGTCTTTAACTGAGAGATGCAAATCTCACTGGTGTGAGGTTCTGTGTCCCTATATCCTCTGTCCTAAGGAGTACTGGTCTGTTCTAACGCCTCAAAGTGTCCCAGTAACCTCTGAAGTATTTCCACCTGACTCTGACCATAACCTCCCAAGCAACACCAATCCCACACTTTTCTTTTAAGACAGAGTCTCAGCCGGGCACAGTGTCTCACACCGGTAGTCCCAGCACTTTAGGAGGCCAAAGTGGGCAGATCACAAGGTCAAGAGATGGTGACCATCCCGGCCAACAGGGTGAAACCCCATCTCTACTAAAAATACAAAAATTAACAGTGTGTGGTGATGCACGCCTGTAGTCCCAGCTACTTGGGAAGCTGAGGCAGGAGAATCACTTGAACCTGGGAGGCGGAGGTTGCAGTGAGCCAAGATTGCACCACTGCACTCCATCCTGGCAACAGAGCAAGACTCTGTCTCAAAAAAAAATCGTCCTCAGGCTGGAGTGCAATGGCATGATCTCCACTCACTGCAACCTCTGCCTCCCAGGTTCAAGCAATTCTCCTGCCTCTACCTCCTGAGTAGCTGGGACTATAGGCACATGCCAGCATGCCTCTTTTTTTTTAGTAGAGACGGGGGTTTCACCACATTGGTTAGCCTGGCCTCAAACTCCTGACCTCAGGTGAACCACCCACCTTGCCCTCCCTAAGTGCTGGGATTACAGGCATGAGCCACCACACCTGGCCCCAACCTCCTCTTTGATGAAACAAGTGCTGTGTACCTCAGCCACATCGTAACCAGGCACACATCTGTTCCTAACACAAAAATCACCATAGAGGTTCGTAGAATTTCTTTGTCATGGGATCCTACAGTATTGCCCATTTCATAGCCAGAAAAAGCAGGGTTGCCAATGCTCAAGTGCCTTACCTCAGCACAGAGCAAGCCAGGTGCTGGGCCAGTGGGAGAAGGCAGGGATGCTCAGGGTGGCATCTCTGAGGTCCAGAGACAGGAGCCAAACCCAGGCCTTGCTCATGCTTAGGCTGCCTTCTGCCTGGGAATGGGCATCAGGCTCCAGGCAAGGCGGGGGAACTGAGCCTTGGGAGACACAGGATGTGGCTACTAACGAGACTGGCCTCCAGCTAATGCCATCCCACCCGGCTCTACGGGGACGACTGCCAGTCTGCCTGTGTCATCAAAACAGCGTCTTCTGCCTGATGCCCACTCTCCCCAGGCTGGCAGCCTAGCAGGCTGAGAACAGGAATGGCATCTGGTTGCACGTGACATGGCAAAGTCAGGATTGAAGGGACCCTGAGGGAAGAACTGGGCACAGGAGCAGCCAAGATGCCATTATAACACAGGAGGCGTGCACAGCACTCTGCCCTGGCCAGACATGCATGCTGGCCAGTGAGCTTCCCTCCCGGCCGCAGCTTTCTTCCCTGGGGCCCCTCTCAATGGCTACGGCAGATCTCTGCTGTTACTTAGAGCCAGCAGACAGGCGAAGGCGCTATCCTAGAGACAGGCCCATTTGTAAAGGGAACTCTTGATGTTCAAAGACCTTCAAAGCCCGAAGCACGGAAATGATCATGGTGGCCAAAGGAGTTGATTTGGTTCAATGCCCTGTTATAAGCTGAATCATTTCTCCCTGAGTCCTCTCCCGCAATTCACATGTTGAAGTGCTGATATACGATTCTCAGAATGTGACTGTATTTGGAGATAGGTGTATTTGGATAAAGAGGTGATTGAAGGAACACGAGGTCATACGGGTGGGACCTAAACCAATGTGACCGGTGTCCTTCCGAGACTGGGAGCCAGACACACACAGAGAGGGCCATGAGGACACAATGAGAAGGTGGCATCTACAAGGGGAGAGGTCTCAGAAGAAACCAACCCTGCTGAGACCCTGATCTCAGACGTTCAGGCTCCAGAACTGTGAGAAGATGCATCTCTGTTGTTTCAGCAGCCCCAGTCTGTGGGACTTGATTATAGCTGCCCAATTAGTAATATCGGCCCTGATTAGTCCCCCAATAAATTGAACAACACATCCCAAACAAGGTTACCAAGTAAATCTCATCACTCAGGTAGAAGAGAAAGAGATGAGTGAGTGCTGAAGGCCTACTGTGTGCCAGGCACACATACGTTACCTTGCTGGCCTGGCACAGTGGTTCATGCCGGTAATCCCAGTACTTTGGGAGGCAGACGCAGGCAGGTGGCTTGAGCCCAGGAGTTTGAGACAAGCCTCAGCAACATAGGGAGATCTCATCTCTACAAAAAAAAAAAAAATACAAAAATTAGTTGGGCATGGTGTACACACCTGTAGTCCCAGCTACCCAGGAGGGTAAATAAATAGTCTCACTGAATCCTCCCAGCCCTGCCAGGAGCAGCATGGGCCACACTGTCCAACTGAGCTAACTAAGAGCCTCTCAGAAGATGAGCTCCCACAAGCTGTGTTGAACTCAGGTGTCAGATTTTAAAGCCACACAGGGCGGCAGAGGGGAGGCCTGGGCATCTATCCACAGGCACCCATGAGCTCTGAGCACCACGCCTGAGGCAGCCACCTCGCAGAGTGTTCTGTTTCTTGCAAAGGAGAGAGGCCCTGAGAAGAAAGAAGAAAAAGGAGAGGATGTCATACAAAAGAGATTACAGATGAGGACGTGGGGGTGGGTCCAAGAACCAGAGGAATGCTCTGTCCACAGTGAAGAAGGTTCCCTAAAACTTCTCCTGCACCCCCAAAGCCTGACGGTCCCCACGCCCTGCAGTGCTGACCCATACAAAATTCTTACTGGGTGGCAGGTGCCCTGCTCAATGCCTGGCAGGCCCTGGCCCATTGACTCCTCTCTTATCCCAAACACAGAGGAGGAAGGGAGACACCGAGAGGTAAATAATTTTCCCAGGGACCCGCAGTTGGTCAACAGAGAGTCAGGACTTCAGTCTGATGTCTGAAGCTGGAGCCCCACTCTCATCCATTCCCCTGCACTTACAGAGAGACTATTTTAGAAGTCTCCTTGTTTTCACTATCAAGAAAAAAGAATGTGCATCCCACCGCAGGAAACGGAATACTGCAGGCTCCCAGTCATTAATGACCTAGCATGAGTGAGAGTGTACTCTCTTTCCTAGGATGCATTTTGACAGGGGCAGAGTAAGAGAGAGCTGAAAGCCTAACTGGGGACGTGAGGGCTCCCAGAGAAGAGAAATGGGCCCAGAGCTCTGAGACTGAGCCAATTTGTGCAACAAAGTCTGGGGTCCTCAACTACACAAATGTCAGTCATCTGCAGGCAACTGGTCCCTGAAGGGAGCTGGCCCCCAGCATGCTTCTGGAGTGCCCCTTCCTGCAGGGAGAATTAAGGAGACACAGCTCGTTTGCCTGATTAAAGCATGCTGCCAAAATTAATCTATGCCATGAAGCCATGGTTGTCACGGACAACTGCCCAGGATTTATGAAACAAAAAAGTGTTACAGAAGAGGGTGCATTGTGATGCCCACAACATGTTAAAATTGTAACTGTACGATACATGTATGATATATGATACATGTATGATATATGATATATGATTATATTATAAAGAACATTCACTCACCCTTTTCTTAGTAACAGTATCTTAATTTTTCTCTGGAAATACTGCTTCCCCATTCTTGGGTAGGGTGCTTTTAATTTATTATTATTATTACTATTATTACTATTATTATTATTATTTTGAGTCAGGATCTTGCTCTACGGCCCAGGCTGGAGTGCAGTGGTGGGATCATTGCTCACAGCAGCCTTGAGCTCCTGGGCTCAAGCAATCATCCCACCTTAGCCTCCTAAGTAGCTGGAACTATAGGCACAGGGTACCATACTCAGCTAAGTTTTTCTATTTTGTTTTTTTGTAGGGACAGGGTCTCACTATGTTGCCTAGGTTGGTCTCAAAGTTCTGGGCTCAAGCAATCCTCCTGCCTCAGCCTCCCAAAGTGCTGGAATTACTGGTGTGAGCCACTGCACCTGGCCCCAGGGACCTTTTTTAAAATCTTGGTTTCTTTTTTGTTTTTTGAAATGGAGCCTTACTCTGTCACTCAGGCTGGAATGCAACGGCGTGATCTCAGCTCAGTGCAACCTTCACCTCCCAGGTTCAAGCAATTCTCCTGCCTTAGCCTCCCGAGCAGCTGGGATTACAGGTGCCCGCCACCACACCTGGCTAATTTTTGTATTTTTAGTAGAGACAGGATTTCGCCATGTTGGCCACGCTGGTCTTGAAATCCTGACCTCAGATGATCCACCTGCCTCAGCCTCCCAAAGTGCTGGGATTACAGGTGTGAGCCATGGCCTCGCGCCTACATCTTGATTTTTATTGTATACAGCAAAGTTGATACATTATTACATTGTATACAGCCAAGTTGATACATTGTTACACACACATCCATCTGCATAGCCACCCTTAGATCCCAATATGAAACATTTCCAATTCTCCCAAACCCCCAGGTTCCCTCCTAGTTAATTCTGCCTTCACTCCCATAGCAGAGATGACCACTATTCTGACTTCTACCACTTAGATTTGCTTTTTATCAGGCCATGTGCTTCTGGTCCACTGGAGTTGATTCCACGCCTCATTCCCACACATGTGACTTGCTCCTGGCCCATCAGAGCACCACATCCCCCTAACCTCAGTGCCAGGTTCAAGGGGTGACACATGACCAAATTGGGCTGAAACTGGCCTGCTGGCAGTGACAGGCACCCTTTTCCACTGCCATGGGGTTAGAAAGATGAGATGGTGTCTTTACACCTGGAGCTGTGAGAGGCCCCATGTGGAGCCAGGAAGTAGGGCCAGCAGACCTGATGTCAAGGATGAGAGATAGAGAGAAACTGAGTCCTGGGGACAGTGTTCTAGCCCTTTGATCAAGCTGCAGCCAGACGAGCCAATAAAAATCTCTTTTGCTTAGGCCACTCTGCTAAAGAATGAGTTGATATATAGATAGATGAGCCAAAAAACAAACAAAAAACAGAAAGAATAATGTCAAGTAAACATTTGATCATACTCCACCCCCTCATTTACAACAGCTTATGGTTCCCTTGGCTTTTACCATAAATCTTGCTGTGGTCTTCACAGCCCTACCCCAGATGCCTCCTGCAGCCTCACTGTGAACCAGCTCCTCCTGCCACACCCACCTGCTCCCATCAGCCACAGAGCCTTTGTAAGTTCCCTCTCTTCTTTCTTGAACGCTTGTCCCTCCCATTTTCACATACTTAGCAGATCCCAACTCCAGCTTCACCCTCTCCAGAAAGCTCTCCCAGACCTCCCTGTCAACGTCTCTTTCTCTAATTTTATGTCTTTATATCTCCCCTTTTTAATGTAAAATGTGATTGAATTTTTATAATTATGTGATTTTATATCTCTTCCCTTTCAACTAAGAGCTCTGTGAAGGCACACACATCTGTGTTTGCTCACTATTGCCCCCGAGTGTCTAGAACAGAACCTGGCACTCAGTCGGTAGATTTGAAACAAAATTACTATTAAATGTGGTTATGGGGTGGGAGTGGAGGAAACAATATGGAAACACTTTCACTTTCTAAGTTCTGTATATTTCTGTAATGTTCTACTTTTTTCGGAAGTGCCTACTTCTTTTGTAATCAGAAAACAAATTAAAGATTTATTTGTAAAACAATGAAAGATGTTTTTTCTTCCCCCATGGAGATCCCTTTGGCCAGAGGTCTTCATTCCACATCAAAATATATGAGAAATGGTCCCATTTAAGTTTTGCTCCCACAAATTTTCCTAAAACCTTTTGATGCCTTTTACTGTGTCTCTTCTAAGGAGCACCTCCAGACAATTGTATAAATGAGCAAGTAGAAAAAAAATATGAATGGAAAGACTCAGAAGAGAGTCAGTCTTCTGTATTGGGATTTCCCCTCTTCAATGCATTACTCAACGTTATGACTTTTACTGCATGCATCCAGGAAGTCATGTCTTCTGCTAGGAAAATGATTCCTGATTCACATGATGGGATTAAAACGCTAGTGATCCCTGGAGCTTCTCTGTGAGCTGCAGGACATCCAGGTGCTCAGCCACCTGGTCACAGCTGAGAATATGCCACAGGGCTCTGCCAAAGCCAGGCAGAGGGGGCTGGGTGTCCATCGTGTCCCAGCATGTATGTCCCAGCCCTGTGGCTCACTCCCTCTGTGATCTTGGGCAACTACCTCTGCTCTCTGGGCCTCCATTTCCCCATCCATAAAACAGGGAGGAGGGATCTGGTCAGTTTCCAAATTTGATTTCAGCTGGAAGTCTGATTTCTCTTCAAACAAAATTGGAAGCAGACATTCAATACAGAAACAGATAAAGCAGAAGTGCTGTTTGAAGTGGAAATGCGGACCTGAGATTTGTTCATTTGCCACCTCTCTTGCCTGCCTGACCCCCACCCACAACACTTGCATGTGTGTGCACACATGTACATACACATCTACACACACACGTGTACACACAAATGTGCACACATACATGCACACACGTGCACACACACATATACACACATATAACACATACGTATGTGCACACACATACACACATACATATATGCACACGCACATACACATGTGCAGCAGCAGATTTGGGGACACCTCTACAGAGGCACGAGGGAGCAGGGCGCATTCTGCAAGTTGCAGACTAGACCATCGCTAAACCCTCTCCTGGCTCTGACATGCCATGGATTCTGTGATTTTGTTTATTTGGATATTTGTGCCTGATTCCTGTCTTGCCTTAAGTGTGTTTTATTTCACTCATTTCCTCAACGGATATTCACTGGTCAGTGAAAAGGCTTAAGTGCCAGGGATTATGCTGAGGCTGCCACAGCACCCCAGCCGAGCACAGCCTGCCTTCATGGAGCTTATGGTCCTCAGGAGGAAATGAATTACCAAACCACCAATGGCAGAGACTGTGTGTGACGGTGAGAGCAAGTGCTGTAAAGAGAGACTCTGAGGTCCTGCAGAGCACATAACCCCAGGGCTGGGCTGAGCCCAGGCAAGCAGGTGACATTCCAGTAGAGACCTAAGGAATGAGGAGGGGAAGAGGAAAGGAAGAACATCCAGAGAAAAGAAATAGCATGTGCCAAGGGCCTGAATCCAGAGCTTAGCACATCTGGGGCAGAAAGAGGGCAGGGTGGCTGGATCCCAGTGCATGAGACAATAGGAAAACTGAAGGGTCAGGGCTTAAGGAAGCTGGTCCTTATCCTAATGGAAAGGGAAAGCTTTGACGGATGTGTGAGCCTGGGATTGACATACGTTCAGCAACATTTATTGAGCTCCTACTGTATACAGTCACTGTTCTGGACCCTGGGGATAAAACAATTTAAAAAAAAAAAAAAAAGCCTGGGTGCAGTGGCTGATGTCTATAATTCCAGCGCTTTGGGAGGCCAAGGTGGATGGATTGCCTGAGGTCAGGCATTCCAGAGAAGCCTGGCCAACATGGTGAAACCCCATCCCTACTAAAAATATAAAAATTAGCTAGGTGTGGTGATGTGCTCCTGTAGTCCTAGCTACTTGGGAGGCTGAGGCAGAAGGATCTTGAACCCAGGTAGTGGAGGTTGAAGTGAGCCAAGATCATGCCACTGCACTCCGGCCTGGGCAACAGAGTGAAATTCTGTTTCAAAAAAAAGACAAAAACTTCTACCCTCGTGGAGTTTACATGTTAATGGTAGAAAGAGAGACACAATAAACAAAATAAAAACAGGTGAGTTGTCAGAGGCATTGGCAGGCAGATCCGGGCTTTGCCATAGCCTGAAGTTATCTCATATAATGGTGGGGTAAGGAACTCTCTAAGATTAAAAAAGAATAAAAAACTGTGAATATCAGTTTAGGTACAGAGCCTCGGAAGCTACCAGTGACAGGCCCTGAAGCTTAGGAATCATTAGCTTCCTGGAGAATCCACCTGTGGACAGAAGATGATAAGGAGATAAAGAAAAATCAAGCACTGGGGGCAGCCAGCCTTGGGAGAATTGGGGGAGGGGCAGCAACTTGAAATGGGGTAGACAGGCTTCTTCATTGAGAAGGTGACCTCGGGAAAACCTAGAGGAGGTGAAGGAGCCACGTGGATATTGAGGAGAAAAGCATTTCAGGCAGAGGCACTGAGCTGGCAGCCTGCCTGGAGGAGGCCAGAATGGTGATGGAGAGAGGGGAAGAGACATTCCATGAGGTGGCCTAGGCCAGTGGGATCAGACTAGCATTCTTGCAAGGTCCTCCTGACCACCGTAAGGATCCCAGGGCAGCAGAAGTGGGAGCCCAGAGACCAGGTAGCAGCCAGGCTCATTTCAGGGATGAATGCTGAGCTTGAAACCCAGCACAGGCCATGGAAACAGAGAGACAAGGCAGCTTTCCAGAGCTACTGGAGGGTGGATTCAGGCGGACTTCTCCACACAGCTAAGGGGTGGCTGGCGGAAAATAGGCAAGAGGAAAATAGGAGAAAAAAATCTCAGTGCACGCAGATCTCCTGCATCATTTTATTCTCACCCAAAGGAAAACCAATTGTCAAAGGAAATAAAAATGCCTTCGGACACGTTAAGTGATCTTCTGTGTGCAAACGTGACTCTCTCCTCAAAGGCTGTTTGTCATCCTGAAGGATGGCAGGGCCTTGGGTAACAGCCACAAAGAGGCCATCTGTGCTCCCAGCCCAGTGAACCCACAGGCCTGTAAAGCCCCCATGGGGATGGCAGAGGGGAGGGAAGGCAGATCCATTTTTGAAGAGAGCAAAGTAACCCCGAGGCTGGCGATGCCAGGAACACTGGGGCATTGACCGACTCGGGGCCTGGATTTCTCCTCTGCCAGGGAAGGAGGAAAGCGAGGTATGGATGGGAGGGGGCCTGTGGCTGTCATCCTGAGGCTGGCGGTTTGGGTGGCAGAACAGACCTAGGGATTGAGCAGGGCCATGGCAAGTGAAGCAGGCGAGTTTCAGGCAGGCGCCTCTGACACAGCCTCAGGCGGTTCTGCTCCCAACAGTTCACCTTTCATGGCCAGTTGCACCTTCTGAACAGTTTGTGACAGCCAGCCTGGTGAAGCGGCCAGCCACTGACATCTTCCAATGTTGGGATGGGTTGCTGGCTGGGAAGTTCTTTACCCTCTCTGTTCCAGATGGGAAACAGTTCCCAAGAGATTCAGTGTCACTGAACAAGTTAGCGGCTGAGGGGTCATGGGGACACCAGGTCCCCTTCTTTTTAACAAGTACACCATATTTGGGAGCAGAATAAATGGTGTGCTATGGGGCCAGATACCTGGCTTTGTGTTCCAGCTCTGCCACTCCACCCTCTGTGAACCTGGGCATGTTACTTAACCTTCTGAGCCTCAGCTTTCTCATCTGTAAAATGGTCATTGTACTAATACCGCCATCTCCCAGGGCAGCTATGAGGATTAAGTAAGTGCCTAGAAAAGACAAGTGCTCAGTTTATGGTCAAATAAAATGACATTATTATTTGCAGATCAAAATTCAAAGATCCTAGGCTAACGCTCAACAGGGACAATGACTCTGAGGGTGTGAAACCATAGCTGGAAATCTGAGGCATATGGGCAGTCCAAGGGGTCTCGAGCTTCAACACACTGATCCAAAAATCTGAAAACCCAAAGACTGTGGGAACTCTTTGTGGCCGGAGAAGTCAGGCTCCTCCAGCCTTGGGAAGATGGAAATATAATCCAGTCAGTTCAGAGGCAGAAGGCAACCAGCCTTGGCAGGCCCAGGAACACACCTGGGAGGTGACCAGAGGCTGGTGATCATTGCAGAAAATCTGCTAGGCCCAGAGAGAAGGGCTCCTTCCGGAGCAAGGAGCGGCAGTTCGGGACTCCGACTTAGACCTCCAATGAGGCAAAAGAGACTGGACGCTAACGCTGACATAAGCAACCAGGCGGCCAATCCCATGTGGGATTTCCTTGAATGGGAACTGGGGCCAAGCAGTGCAAACTTGGGAAGAACATGATTAATGAGACAGAGCCCTGTCTTTGTAGAGCTCAGGAAAACTAATGTATTTTGACCTTCTCTGTGAGTTTCCACAAACACCCTCCCCTCTAATCCTCAGAACTGCCTTAGGAAGAGGCAAGAGGAAGCCGGAGCTCAGAGAAGTTAAGGGGCTCCCCAAATCACCCAGCAGGGGTGAGGTGGGTGCAGGTCTCCAAGCAGAGACCTGGATGCTCACTCACCCCACAGTGTCTGGAGCCACTGATCTTCCAGCCCCGGCTCTCTCACCCTGCTCTCCCTCAGAATCACCTCCCTGGCTGTCCGTGAAAATGATATCCAGGCATGCTCTGTGATAAGCAGTTTGAGAGCGGAGCAAATTCCCTGTCTCTACTTCCCCAGACCAGCCTTTTGCCCCTGCCTTGAACTTGTGCCCAAGGGCTTGGCCCAGGACCAGCCCCACCTAGAGGTGCATACCTAGGTACCTTTCACTCAGCCCCACCCGGGGCCGAGCAGAGGCCTAGCTCGGAGCCACCCGGCCACCACTGCCATCAAGCATGCAAATCAAACCCAGCCATGACCCCAAACCACAATGATTTTCTGAACCTTGAAATGAACACAAACCTTCCCGATTTACAGAACCTCAAACCCAGTCAGAGGCTCACACCTCCCGAAGGCAAAGCCAGCCAACAAACAAAAACATCCAGATGGATCCAAGTATTTGCTCCCAGAACAGTATCAGGCCAAACCCAACACCCCCAAACTTCTGGTCGTGGTTTTGAGCCTTTGAATATGAAAAGGAAAGCAAGCACTGAGGAGTCTGGCCAAATGGGGACAGGGAACGAGAACAGAGGGAGGGAAGCCCTGATGCGTAAAGGTACCAGGTACATGCAGGTACAAGGACAGCTCCAGGAATCCTGTGATAGAAATCCCCCAGGTGGAAACAGGTAAGGTTGGTTCTTCCCCCAAGGAGGCTGCCAGTTACCACTGGAGCCCCTGGGAGGAGAGAGAGACAGCAGAGGAGAGGGCTGTGGCTGAGGATCTTTCTGGCCAGGCATGGAGTCACCTTCCCCAAAAGCTCAGAGTGCAGGGTGGGTTGGGGTAGCACCAGATGGGGTCTGCGCCACTATCTATCAACCCTGTTCCTTGTCCTCCCAGACACCAAAGCGCTCTCCCTGGGAGTGGAGGTAGAGGTGCAGAGGCTGGGAGTTTCATCTCAGGTAGCATTGAGGCCCCAGCCTCAAAGACTCCTACCGCATCTGGTCTAACTTTGACAGCAGGTGAAATAGACATCTGGGAACCAGAAGAAATTACAGACTCAGAAAATGGGGAAGATGGCCAGCTGATACTACCGGCCCCCTTGGTGTCTTGTGATGGTGAATTTAAAGCAAGACCAGTCAGCTTGGTGGGGGGTGTGTTTTCCAGCCAGGCAGGGACAGGTGCAGAGAGCGGACAAGACACTGGACCAGAGAGACCAGCAATTGAAGTCACTAGAGATTGGCCCTTGTGTCTCAAAGGCTAGGAGGCGGAGAGATGATGAGGCCCAGGGCACCAGGTGCATTAGTTGACAAGCCTTTTCTAAAACTGAGATGTCTGCCTGACTCAGCCAGCACCCTGGATTCATGGCTAAAAGCTGTGTGCACCTCCACCCTGGGTAGGGGACCTTCCAGCTTCCCTGCTGGGACCTGGTGGGAGGCTGGAGCTGGGTGAGAACAGGCACTGAGGCTCACTGGGGCATGGAGTGGGAATAGGGGGTGAAACCCACTTTGCAGCATCCCACAGTGGCAAGAGAGTAAAGTGTGGCGGGTGGGGAGGTGATTAAATCCACAAAGGTTCCAGAAATGGATAGAGCTGGCAGTCTCTACAACCAAGCACTCTGCCAATGAAGGTTACTTCAGTCCAGGATCAGCCCTCTCCCTGGAACAATGAGCCAGTCTCTTGCTGAGAAAACCTTCCAGAAAGTTCCTGACATCAAGTAGTTGGTATAGGAGAAGCCATGGGGCTCCAGAGAGGGTTAAGTTTAAGTTCCTTGCTTTACTCCTGGGTGGCACTGGCACGTCATTGAAACCCTCAGTTCCACAGTGTCCCAATCTGTGAGATGGGGAAAGTCACATGTATACTTTGTAGCCCTGGTTTAAGGAGTATGTGAGACAGCACGCATAAGGTACCAGGCATGTAGTTGGCGCTCTAAATAGCTCAGGTCATGCTGGACACTTGGCTGCCTCCACATGGCCCAGAGGGGCTGGGCATCCTGAAATGCCCAGTCCCTCCCCCCACCACCAAAGAGCACAGTCAGCCTCCGCCGGTGCGTGCTCCAAGCCCTGAAGCTCCAGCCTTGCCCAGTGCCCAAGCTGCCCACGCTGGCAGTAAGAGGACATTCACCCAGCCACCAGCTTCTGCCTGCTGAGCTCCTCCACGGAAAAACTTGGATGGGCTGGAAAATCCCAACTACAGTTACATTTTCAAACCTTCTCGCAATACAAATGTCAACACCAATCGAAACAATGTTTATTTTGAGACCTCTTGCCAGACCGGGTTAATTTCTACAGGCTCAAAGCCCATTTTGGAACTATAACGTCTCAATTTTACAGATGAGAGGAAGGAGAGGATAAAAATGCCAAACCCTTCTTTGCCTTCTTGATTTGGGAAGCTGAGTGGGAAGGATAGCACCAGAGCGGGTTTTGTGGCTGGCCTTGTCACTCAGAAGACCCCATCACCCAGAAATAGTGTCCGGGGTCCCCATCTCTCCCGCAGCCCTCCTCTGCAAACACAGCTCCTCTCCTCACTTTGCCTCACAGCCTCCTTGTCCCTCAGCTTTGACAGGTCACCCATTTCTCTACCTAATAGGGGTCTGCAGGGACAGCAGGTGGGGAGGTAGGCATTCAGCCAGGGTTGGGAAGATGAAGGCCAAGTAAAGGGATGAAATTGCTCTGCAGCCCTAGGGTTCACGTGGGCCCCAGATGGGCTAGAACCTGGCTGTGTGTCTTGTAATAAGAAGTACTATGTCTTGAGTCCAGACACTGGGCCCTGCTGGCAGAGGAACCAGCTCTGCCTCAGACATCCTGGCATATGCTAGGCATTAAGTCGGCACTTTGCACCATCTGCAATCCTCACAGCAGCTTGGCAAGGTGGGCATTGTCATGATACCCTGATGAGGAAACAGACGCTTGTCCAAGATCACCAGCACGCGTGTGGCATAGTCTGAATTGGAGGCTGGTTAGCCCAAAGATCTTGTCCTTTCCAGCCCTGGACACGCCAGCAGCAGAAAAGTAGAAGGGGAGATATCTCTGGGGAAACTCTCCTTGGGTTGACCTTTAAGATCTGCCTATTTGAAGCTGAAGGGGCGGCTAGTTACCCCCAGATGAGAACAGAAGGAGCAGGACAGACTGGACTCTGAGTATCATTGAGTACGGCCTGGCACAGTCCCCTCTACTTACTATCCAACCCAAGGTGGCTAAAAAATAAACTCAACCTAACCTCTCTGCAGCAAAAATCAAATTACATAACTATTGTGAGAAACACGTGAAGTCATATACATGGAAAGGCTCCTTCCCAACTGCAAGCCCCAAGGTACCAGAGCTCCTATCCATCCTTCAAGGTGCAACTATAATGCCACCTCCTCGGAGAAGCCTTCCCTGCTTTCCTATGTTTTCACCACTGGAGAACACTTCCTTTTTTCTACCTGGTGTTCTAGAAGAGGTTTATATGTCAGGAGATCCAGTAAAGAGCTTGGCACACAGGAGGTGGCCAGATAAATCTGTATTGAAGGAATGAGTTGAGAATGAGGATAACATTAGCACCTCCTGGTTGCCCCATTTTAGAAACGAAGAAATTGAAGCTTAGAAAGACGAATCAGCCTGCCTGATCCCATAGTAGAACCTGCTTCATAGCCCAGGTCTATTTGACTTCAGATCATCATCTGGAATCAGGAGCAGTCAGCTGTGCCCACTTGGGACCCTGCCCCAGAACCCCTGCTGCCCTGGCTGCTGCAGGAATCAGACTGAGCTTCAAGAAAAGCAGGCCAGGAAGCTAGAGAGCCAGGGCTGGCCTGCCACCTCTCACCTCTAAGCACACCCAGAGGGGGCCGCCTGACAGCTCCAAAGGACCCAGGCCATGAAACATGGGGGTCTCAGGATGGTCACATAAGACCATTTGCTTCAAACAAGTCTCACTCTTATCCCCTGATGGGGAGATCAAGGCCAGCCAGGCAGGCTTTTCAGGTCTGGGCAGGTAGAGGAAGGGGGCAGGGGTCTCTTTCCCACTACAGCTTCAATAAACAACAGCAAAAACCATGTCCTGGCCAGGTGTGGTGGCTCACACCTGTAACCCCAGCACTTTGGGAGGCCGAGGCAGGCAGATCACTTGAGTTCAGGAGTTTGAGACCATGGACAACATGGCGAAACCCCATCTCTATTAAAAATACAAAAATTAGCCAGGCATGGTGGCGCACACCTGTAGTCCCAGCTACTCAGGAGGCTGAGGCATGAAAATTGCTTGAAGCTGGGAGGCGGAGGTTGCAGTGAGCAGAGATTGCACCACTGCACTCCAGCCTTGGTGACAGAGTGAGACTCCATCACACACACACACACATACACACACACACACACATACACACACACACAAAACATGTTAAAAAAAAAAAAAAAGTTGTGTCCTAAGCAAAGTGTGTAGGCCTGCCCTAGGGAATGTATCCTAATGTTGATTATCAGTCATCGGACCCAAGGGGAGTCCTGGAGCCACTGGGGAAAGTCAGATGCAGATCAGAGTCTGGCGCCACAGCAGAGTGGCAGGTCCCAGGGAGCCCATGGGAGGGGGTCCAGGCACACACCACAAGGGGAGCCCTGGGCCTCCAGCTGGGACTTTAGCCTCTTCGAACACTTTCATATGAGAAGACCTGGGTCCATGTACTCACCGGTTCATTTATTTATCTGTACTTACTTCTCCATCATCTGTTTTTAAAATTACAAAAAGAATGAGCAAAAGGAGACAAAAAGGAAAAAATATTCACCCAGATCCCACTTTTTAGAGATAATCCCTGTTACTACTTTGATACACATGATCCTGGGTTATCTTCTATGAGTATTTTTAGTTTGTTTTCAAAGTGGAATCAAAGCCAGGCATGGTGGCTCATGCCTGTAATCCCAGCACTTTGGGAGGCCAAGGCAGACAGATCAGTTGAGCCCAGGAGTTCGAGACCAGCATGGACAACATAAGGAGAGCCCCATCTCTGAAAAAAATTAACAGAGTTAGCCAAGCATGATGACATGCAGCTGTGGTCCCAGCTACTTGGGAGGCTGAGGTGGGAGGATCACTTGAGCCCAGGAGGTTGAAGCTGCAGTGAGCCATGATCTCACCGCTACAGCAATGGGCAACAGAGCAAAACAACGACTCAAAATCAATAAATACATAAATAAATACATAAATAAGTGAACAAACACAAATGAGATCATTCTCTTTGAAATTGTTTTGTAACCTACTCTTTTCACTTTACAATGTGAAATTATTTTGTGCTCACACACACTTATATAAGCTCACAAAATTGCTGGAAAATACGCAAGAAATTATTGATGTGGTTACTCTTGAAAGGGAAACTGCAGGTCTAATGTGGGAGAAACGCATACTTCTACTTTCATATATTTTTTTAAAAAAGGACTTCTAGGTGTTTATTATGTGCCAGGCCCTATTCTTCTAAACATTTATACAAATATTAACTCATTTCATTTACTTTAAAAATACTTCTGTAGAGTTTTACTTTCATACCAGGTGCATGTGTTACTTTTATAATTAAAAATGAGTTTAAATTCACACATGGATGAGCTGGGCACGGTAGCTCACACCTCTAATCCCGGCATTTTGGGAGGCTGAGGCAGGCGGATCACTTAAGATCAGGAGTTCGAGACCAGCCTGGCCAACATGGTGAAGCCCCTTCTCTACTAAAAATACAAAAATTAGCCAATCGTGGTGGCGCATGTCTGTAGTTCCAGCTACTCAGGAGGCTGAGGCAGGAGAATTGCTTGAACTTGGGAGGCGGAGGTTCCAGTGAGCCAAGATTGCACCACGGCACTCCAGCCTGGGCAACAGAGCAAGACTCCATCTCAAAAATAATAATAATAATAAAATAACATAAATAAATAAATAAATTCACACATGGAGGGAATGTCTCTCCATGTCAAATGATATCCACTTACGTGTCGCTTTTACTAGCCACCTGGAGTTTTCCATCGCTCAGCATCCTGGGCCAGGCCTATTTAAAGGACAGGGTCCAGAGTGGATAAGGGTGGACTCCTTCACTCCCTTGAAAAGGGACAGAAGCAGAGAGAAATGACACCTTCACACGCTGGCAGCCATGTCTGTGCCTGTTTTATAAGCAGAAACTCTTCTTTGTCCTTGAACCAAACCAGGTGACAGATAAAAATCCAGACAAGCCACGTCAACTTGTTAAACCTCAAACCAAAATGACCCAAGTCCTAATTTCAAAAAACTGAAAATGTCAGTGGAACCAGATCTATTTCCCTAAAACCCCTAGTGAGCCTGCTCAAAGCAGGACTGGTCCTCTGAATTTTCCTAAGCAGTTCAATTAGACCATCCCTCAAATCTTGGTCTGAGATGACCTATTCCAGTCTCATTAAAATGCAAGGCCCTGCACTTTAATCAGCCATAAGGGTTTTCTGGGGCATCAATCACAGAGGTGGGGTTCAAGGTTCAGAATCCCAAAAGCTAGGGTTTTTGGTGACCTTGAACAGAGTCTAAACTGCTCTGAGTCCCAGAGTCCCACTTTCCAGGGCTGCTGTGGGATTAAACAGCCCTAGGAAGCAGACTCAGAAAGCTGTGGCCACGGGCTGGATGCCAGTGCTTCGATGAAGTCCCCGGTCATTCAGAGGCTAACCCACAGACCCTTGAAAGTAGCTGAAGGCCTCAGACAACAGCACCTCCAAAGCCATGTCCCCAAGGCCTCTTCCGAGCCATTAAGAAGTCTAGGCTCAGAGCCTGAGTGTTACTGTCTTGTTCTGAGCCCTGAAGGTCATAGGGGTGGGGGACAGTAGCAATGTCTCAGCTGCTCTGGGCATCCCCTCTGAGGCCACACCTGCCTCAATATACCCATCCCAGATTCCAAGCTCAGCCTAGCTGGCAGCAGTACCAGAGTCACTGCCCCACTGGGAAAGAGGGCCGAAGGAACACAGAGGCTGAGGCTTGGCCTGGCGGGGATTGACCACAGCCCCCGACTCCCATCATTCACTTACACACTCCCCCATCCCTGTACGGAGGGCCGCCTCCGGCCACTGAATTTAACTGCTGGCTGCTGTCTCTAGGCTCAGCACTTAGCTGCTTCTGAGCCAACGGTTGCACCATCCCTCTTCCCCAACCAGAAGAAGAAAGTCAGGAAGAGGGGCTGAGGCCGGGTGCGGTGGCTCATGCCTGTAATCTCAGAACTCTGAGAGGCCAAGGCAGAAGAATTACTTGAGCTTAGGAGTTTGAGACCAGCCTGGGCAACATGGCAAAACCTTGTCTCTACAAAAAACTACAAAAATTGGCCGGCATGGTGGTGTGTGCCTGTGGGTGCGGTACTCAGGAGGCTGAGGCGGGGGGATCGCTTCAGCTCGAGAGGTCAAGGCTGCAGTGAGCTGTGATTGCACCATTGCACTCCAGCCTGGGCAACAGAGAGATACTCTGTCTCAAGAAAAGGGGGATGGGGGCTGAAAAATCTGTGTTCTGGTGCCCCTGAACCCCACCAAGGGAAAGCAGCCCAGACCTTCCAAGAGGGAACAGAGGCTCCAAGGGAGGAGAGTTCCCAAAATGTGCCCGGGAGCCCACACAGGAGACCACAGCACCCCAGCACCAAGCTCACAGAGCAGCCTGGGACTCTCAGTCTCTCCTGGAGCCTCCCAAACCACAGGCGAAGGCGGGCTGTGAGTAGCACCTTCTAACAAGGTGTTTATTTTTAGCAGCCTTCACCCATCTCGTGTAATCTAGGCCCAGCTATCTGCTTACAGAGAACAAAAGAGAGCCATGAAATGAACCAGCACCATAGCCTCTCCTCATTCCTCAGGACCAACCTCTGCTGACAATTAGACAGACATCAAAATGTGAGCTGACCCCAAGTCAGATGTCTCCCCAGCCTAACTATGAGAGAGTGGTCAGGCCCAGGGAAGGCCCTCCTGTATCAGGCATCAGGCCCCGTCTCCTGGAGCTATTGTGATAGCTCAGCAAAGAATTTTTACCTGAAACATGGTCCCGTCGTCAGGAAAGACTTTGATCACTGGCAACGCCCAATGAAAACCCCCTTTATACACTCAGAAGAATTCATGTCCCCATCAGCTGGCGGAGACAGGCCCTCCAAGGAAAGTTCTGGAACTCAGATGCTCCCACAGATGCCCAATTGGCAAATGAGCTCACAGTTCCGAAGCAAAGCGTCCTGCAGTAACACCGTCACGGCCCCCACCCCTCCCATCTGAGCTCAGCCTGCAAATACTTCACATTCTTCCAAATTAGAATGGCCAGTCCCTATTTCACCCAAAATGCAACTTAAAACTAAAACCCCCCAGTCAAAAGGAGGCAGCCACCCCTACCCCCGGCCTTTGGGAAGCCGGGACTGGGCTCTTTGCTAGCCTTGTCTGGCCTTTCTCAAACACCAGTTTCACTTAGCTGGGGTGCTTGTGCCGGCTCGTAAGTACTCACAATATTTATCTAGAAAAACAAATGCTACCTGGACGTTGCTTGCCAACCTGTCATCTAGAGTTGTTGATTTCTGGGCTAGGCCAACACAAAGGATGCCACTTTGGCCTTGCCTTTCATCTTCACAGCAGACGCGAGTTTTGTTGCTGAACATGAACGCAAAAAACCACTTTGCTCTCGAGCCAGGGCTCAGGTCTACTCTAAAATGCATACACAATTCATAATGATGCATTTGATTAATGGTGAATGAGTATGGAATTCTGAGAGCCAACCCATGTGACGGCCACATTAACACCAGATGAAACTGTCCTGTGGGGTGAAGTGACAAAGAAACCAAGAACAGATGACTGTATTGTGGAACCCTGGCCACATGGGAAACAAAACCCAAATTTTCTATAATCTCTTCTTTTTTTTTCCTTGTAAGAGAGGAAGGCAGAAGAATAACCCACAAACGAAGATAAAGGGGGAAAGATGAATCCGATTTTGACTTTCAAAACAGAAACAGGAGATGCCACTGTAAATGACTGATTTCTTTTCTCTCCTATCCACAGCTCAACTTATAAATCCAAAGCCATTATACTGGGAAAATGGTCTCTTGTGGTTCTCTGATAAGCTGAGCTGTTACTGACGGTCAGGAAAGCCATTTAAAAAAGGATGGAGTTCTTAAAACAAGTTGAGCAATTCAAACAGTGCTGGAAATGGAGGCACGGGGACCACCGATCAACGGGCAGCTGTCCGGCCTGTGGCTGTCAGGCCCAGTGCTGGCGGCACAGCAGCCAGAGAGGGCCGGCGTTTGTTTTAAGTGCCTGCACTTCACTGGGTGTGGAATGTCTCGGACCTCAGCTCCTGCAAGTCTTATTGAAAACATTATCTTTTCCATCAATAATACCTCGAAGTTCTTTATTAGCAAACTCCCTGGCAAAAGCTGACATATTTACAGCACGCAGTAAACTTTACGTATCTGCAACAATATTAAAGCAGAGCGGGAGAAAGCCCCCACTCAGTGACCACAACAAATCATTCCATCTTCAAATGATCAAGTAGGGGGCTAATTGTCCTGAAGAGAAGAGCTCCCAACAACTGCCATCCCATCCGCCGGCCAGAGGGAGCATTAACAAAGATGAGAAAAGTATGTTTCGGGATTAAAAACATAAGAATACACATTTAAAAAAAAAAAAAAAGGAAAAGAAAAAGAAAAGAAAATCCAACTGATATCACCGTCTAGGCCGAAGGAGAAACCTGATCTTGAGATGGAATGGTTAACATTTGGGGTTGTTTGGAGAGAATTGCTCCAAGCTGTTTTTGTTCAAAACGTATAGATTTAAGGTAAGAAGCACTGTGTAACCTGTGCAGGTCACAAGCACTCTGGAAGCAAGTTCCCCATTACTTTTCAGCTGACTAAGGTAGGGATGAATTTTGTTGTTTCCTTTCTCTAACTGGGTAGCTTCGTGGATTTTCACTGGGAAGCATGCTAGAAAAATGTTTACTTGTCTTGTTCTTTTTATCACTCTGCCAGCGTTTTCTCCTTTCGGGTTTTATCTTTCTGGAAGCTCCTTTCTCCCCCTTCCCTCTTGCCTTCAGGCCAATAAAACGCTGACCCAGAGCCCCAAGTGTCTCTTCTCGCTCACTGCTCCCCTAAAGAAAGAACTCAGGGTTTGTGGGAATTCCCCTGTTTTCCTCTTCATGGAAAGGACAATCTTATATGCATGTATACCTATGGAAATCTGAAGGTTCCCAATAGCGAGCATTTAAGATGTGAGGGACCCCAGTGTCCAAAACTTCTAGCCACAGACAAAATTGTTTGTTTAGATAAAAATGGAAATAGATGGCTATTTATGTGGGAGGAATTAGGTCCATCGTCTTAAGGGAAGTGTTTGATTTTTAGTAATTATTTGGCAAATCCAAAGAGGGAATTCGGTATCCATTTGAAGCTTCTGTTTTCTATCCATTTTGTTGAATGAGTTTCTCTTCCCCTCCAGGAAAAAAAAAAATTAAAAAAAGAAAATTTTCAACTCTTAAAAAGCATAAATACTTCTTTAGAAGACAATATCAAAGGTATCTTAGGGAGGAAATGAAAATAAATGTGTTATAGAAGAACAGTTTTAAAAAGGTTTTGGGGCTCTGCATTTGAGCAGAAAGACTTTGGAAACTTGTATTAATAACCAGCTTCCCTGGGGCTGCTCATTTTCAGGGCTGGGTTCCTCCAGTGAGCAATTTTAAACCCCTCTTCAAAATATCTGCGTTTGTTTCCAACTTCACAAATGGATTGTCACGTGCCTTCAGCATCAAAAATAAAAAAAGAAAGAAAAACAAAAAAGAGGAGAATGGGGTGTATTTAAACCAGAAAATGTACCTTCAGGTGAAAACTTTGAGGAAATAAATCCACATTAAGAGTTCTGTTTTTAAAGGCAGTGGTTCGGGCAGATTAAAACACAAATTGGTGACAATAAAATGTCATCAGATTCTTATACTTCTGCCACACAGAACATCATCAAAGTCTCCCCATATGTTAACATGCTTTTTATATATCTTTTGTATGCGGCATCAATTTAATTTTTATCAAGAAAGACAGTCTCAATCTCCAAATATTTGTGTCAGGGGCAGGAAGGGGATACACACCCCCAAAAATACCCTCAAAACTGTATACTGATGTCAACACCACTCTTTAGAGCTGTTATGTTTTTGTGGTTTTTCTTTTGTAAAAACATCTTTTCCACAGGCTGTCTGTCCATATTCTATCTGTATGATTTTTTGTTTCTCGCAGTAATGGGGACCACAGATTTTGGCAGGACCATCAGCAATATCGCTTAATTTGTTCTTTCAACCTCAGTGAGGCCGTGCGATTTCTTTTTCGGTTGATCTGTGCTGGAAATGAATTCCACAATTTGCAGTCCCGGGCATCCCTCGCCCCATAACAATACAAGATGTGGAAAATGTGCTTAAGACTAAAAATCACATTTTGGAAATCCAAGCGTTTCTCTTTCTAGACTTTTGCTAAGCTGCTTATTATAGAAATCCAGGTATTGCTTAACTATCTCTAGGGGTTTAAAGAAAATGATAAAATAAAACAAAATAAAGCGTGATGTACTATTTATTATATTTCATTAGATAAACCTCAAAAAAGTAAACATCTTCTCCCCGAGATTCACCCACTGTCTGTTTCAGATTTTAATGCCATGATATGTTTTTTCAGGATCTTGAATATTTATATTTCAGAACTTAAATATCTTTATTTAAACCATACAGCCTCAATCTCCAAAACCCCGGATTTTTAATATTTTGGCGACCGAAATCTGGCATGTTTGAAGGTTTGCCTCTCTGCAGAAGTCTCTTATTATCCAAAGTAGAAAAAACAAACTAGGCACAGATTACGAACTGCCCAAAGCTGGCTGCCAGCACAGCGAAAACACCGCCTCCAACCCCCTTCACGCCCTGCCCTGGGGATAACTACTTTCTTAATAATAAATAGGGAAAACGTAAAATGTTTTCTTTAAATTAAAAATCGAAACGAATTGTTTTAATGAATATCTCTGGTTATGAGGGTAAAGCCTGCCTTCGTGTGTACACTTTCTGAAGAAAAAATTTCCTGTGTGGTTTTCCCTGTGAGATCAAAAGGAACTAATTAACTTTTCTATAAGGTAAACAAAACTTTAACTTGAAATATCCCCATGAAGTATGTGGGAAGTGAGCTTTTGTGTGAGTGAAAGCGGGAGGGAGAGAGGGAGGAAGGGAGAGAAGGGAGGAGGGAGTTGGGTTTAATGTTATATTCAGAATCATCTCGTGCTCAGAAGGTATTGGAAACTCCTTAGCAAGAGTCAGCCTTCTTTTTCCTTCCCCATTACCAAAATGATATTTAAATCAAAGGCTGAAATGTTGCCAAGTTCAAATCCCTCGTAAGATTAATAGGACATTGTTCTGTTCATAGAAAATGCGTTCTTCTTAGAGCCCCTTTAAGAAGAACTGGGTGTGTGAAGGACTATTCGGGAAAGAGTGTGGGAAAGGGAAAAATCTGGAAAAGCGGCCCTGGATGGGGGGTGGGAGGGGGAGAGAATCTTCAGAGGACAGACAGCCACTGCCCCACCCCCAGCCAGAAGTAATTGGGGTCAGGGGACCAGGCCCCCAGCTGGAGCCCCGTTTCCCCAGGACCTGGCTCATTTTCTCAGGTTTCTGGGACAGAGGAATGAGGAACAGGAGGAGCAGCTCTCAGAGGTCCCTGAGGGTCTTCGGGGTTGTGCCCCTCTGGGTGCTGACCCCAAGCTGTGTTGAGAGACTGTGGGGAGCTCCTGCCTGCCCCTCCCAGGAGGAGCAGCTGCAGCCGAGGGCTGGTCCCCCCTCCCAGGACAGCGAGTCCTTGGCCTGTTTCGGGTGAGCCGCCTGGGTCCAGGGAACCCCTGGCTGGGCCTCTTTGCCTTTGCCAGGGTAAAGACAGGCAGCCAGCCCAAAGGACAGAGATCGGAGGAAGCAGTGTGTGTGTGTGCGGGAGAAGTCTCCGTTGGAGGACTCAGCAAGGCAGGACACTCGCCGATACCTCCCCTGGGCGTGGTATTTCCAGAGCAGAGATGTAGGTGGCATACACCACTCAGACACACTGCTCCCTGCACTTTCGTCACCCCGGAAAGGCTGCTGTGTCGAAGATGGCAGTTGTTGCTGTACCAGCTGACATTTATTCCCTGCTTCCCAAGCTGGGCTCTGCACTCAGTGCTTCACAGGCTTTGTCTACAGCGTAACAGCAACTGCATTAGGGACTGCTACCACCAGCAGAAGAGGTAACTGAGGCAGAGAGGGCCAACGTACCTTGCCCAAGGTTACTCAGCTACTTACGCACAAAGTCACTAAGGTACTAGGAAATAGGCTAGCTGCATAGAGCCCTGGCCGCTAAGCTAGGATGAAGGGAAGGGGGAGACCCATCAGTGGGAACTCCCTGGGGGCAGCCTCCCCCACCCCAGAGGCTCAGTCCACCTCTAGGTCCTGTCTGGGTCTGTTCTGAGCTGTGTGTCAATTATGTTATTAGTGACGAGAGACCCACCTTGAACTTGTTAATTTATTTATCTGGTACCTAAGCTGCAAATAATTTGCTTTCATGCCAACTGAAGTCACCCACACAAACCATCCCTCTAACTCACAACAGCATCCAGGGAGTTCTGTTTGAGAGACAAGGAAGAGTGGGTGCCTGAGGTTGGGTGGCAGGGAGTTGGGGAGCCTGCATCGCCTGAAACCCATGATGTGGCCCTTAGCAGTGGCCAGAACGCACGCCATCCTTCCTAGATGGCATGCCGGCGGTGCAGGAAGAGGAGGGATACATCTTTAAATGCTCCAAACTTATCCTTTTTGCTTTGGAGAAGAACTAAATTCTTACAGAATTTAAAAAAAAAAAAAAAAAAAAAGGAGGGGGAGGCAATAACTATTAAGCCAGATTCAGTAGCACCACCAGCAGCAATTTTCCCTAAGGTCATGGATAAACGTTGAGTCAGACCAGTGTTGGCTCATCCTGGCTGCGTGACCTTGAGCAGATTGCTTTACCGCTGTGAACTTCAGTTTCCTCGTCTGTTAAGTAGGGATAATTCCAGCAATCTAAAATGGGATAAAGTGTGTCCGGGACCTAGTGATCAGTCTTCACAGAGGCTTAAAGAAAAATTGTTCCAGTGAGAACACATGGACAAAGGGAGGCGGAACACATACTGGGGCCTGTTAGAGGATGGGGGTGGAGAGCGTTAGGAAAAATAGCTAATGCGTGCTGGGCTTAATACCTAGGTGCTGGGTTGATAGGTGTAGCCAACCACTGTGGCACACATTTACCTGTGTAACAAGCCTGGACATCCTGCGTGTATACCCTGAAAGTTACAAAATAAAATTAAAAAAAAAAAAAGGAAAATTGTTCCCTTTCCTTTTCATCCCCAACCCTTAGCAGCCCTTCTATAGGTAAAATCAATTGCTGTGTTTAGGCTTTCATCCTTTGGGAGATGTGTGGTTGTGATCAGGGGTGTCTTTCTTGGTCACAGCCAAATACTGATTTCTAGTTTATCAACCACAGCCGACTGTTGCTGAATCCGGATCTACCTTCCTCCTGGAGAACCCACTTTGGTTCAGGTGCCTTAGCGGGAGGATTCTCCATTTCCCGGGGCAAAAATCCTGTTGCTCTGAGCCCCTGCAGTCCCCAGCGCCCAGAGCTCTGTGCTCAGGCCCCAAAGTTGCTGGCAGCAAACACTGGCTGACTTAGCAACGACTTAGCAGCAAACACTGGTTGGGTACCTAATGTGTGCAGTTTCGGCACTGATTGGTGGGAATGCAGGTGTGGAAACGAGAGATATGGGTGGGCTCTGGAGCGCATGTTCTGGTGGGCACGTTGGGTGTAAGGCAATGGAAGCTGTTTTATTTCTTCAGTAGGGAGTCTGCTCTGAATACGGGGTGTGTCCACACAAACCCTGCTCCACTGCCTGGCTGACATTCACAAGTCCTTTTACCTGCCTAAGCCTCCGTATTCCAGTAGTCTGTTAAGAGCACTCTATGGGGCAGGCTCTGTGCTGGGTTCCGGGGTCAGAACAGCCAATAAGACCCAGCAACCCTGCTGTGGAGTCTGGCAGGCGAGTCAGGGGATGTATATATTACTTTAGTTGTAAGAGAAAGAATAGAGTCGAGGTTCCCCCGTCTCCCAGGGTCCCTGACTGCCTTAGCTAGCCAGGCCTAGCCCCATCCTGGACAGAAGATCCAGGAAGGAGGAGGTGGGAGCTGAAGGAATAGTGGGAGACCTCCAGGCATTTAGTCCACCTGTCTCCAAGAGGAGCTTCTGAGTGTGGGAGGCAGGGACAGGTGGCAGAGGAACCCAGATGCTACTCTTCCTGAAAACCATTTCATTTGATGTCCCTCCCGCTCCAAGACAGAGACAGTGACAGTCTGGGTACCACTGACCTGAAGAGACGGTAGTCCCAAGCCTGAACCCATTCCCATTAGAAAGGCCCCAGGCCAGCCAGGCGTGGTGGCTCAAGCCTATATTCCCAGCACTTCGGGAGGCCAAGGCAGGCAGATCGCTGGGGCAAGACCAACCTCGGCAACATAACAAAACCCCAACCCTACAAAAAATACAAAAATTAGTGGCCAGGCATGGTGGCACTTGCCTGTAGTCCCAGCTACTCGGGAGGCTGAGGTGAGAGGATGACTTGAGACTGGGAGGCCGAGGTTGTCGTGAGCACTCCGGCCTGGGTGACAGAGCGAGATCTTATCTCAAAGAAAAAAAAAGAAAGAAAAGAAAAGAAAGTCTCAAGGCCTTCCTCCTGTGCCCCAAAATCTGCCCCATGCTACCTTGTCTCTCATTTGGGAGCTGGTGTTAATTTCCAGGCCTTGGCCTATGTCCCAACCAGGGCATGTGGCGTATACTCTGTTTTCCAACAGCAATGCTCACATCCCTACCTCTAGAATGTGGTTAGCTCCTGGTGTAATCAGCTATGTGCATATATTATTTATGGACAAACTCATAAACCTCAGTATCTGTACACACATGTGTACGCACTCATGTCCCAGATAGAGTGAACACTGAATAAATATTTTCTGGATGGAACTGCTGAAGAGATATATATGTATGCATCTGTTATGAATATATCAGCATCCAATGTGCTCAGAGAGATACATATGGTTTCATATACAAGGTTAGAGATCAGTTTATATGAGTGTATACATATACATAACTTTATTTCCAGTTGGCATCAGACAGTCAGCTGGCCTCTGGTATAAACTAACTGTTCATTCAGTTGGTACAAGCATGTAATCTGTGTGTGCACAGAGTGAAATACATGACTGCTCTTTTTCTTCCCCTTTCATCGAAGTGCTGAATACTTTTAATAAAGTATCACATAGATTACATAATTATAATCAACTTTTAACCTAACTTAGAATTTCCAAAATCAACCTTAAAAAATAACAGGAAGGCTGTCAGTCTCTCCATAAGCAACTGGTGAGCCCATCTCTGAAGAATGGCTGTCTTTAAACATGGTGGAGTCAAATTCCACTGCCATTTATTGAACCGCTTCGTGTTTGTATACATCACTTCATTTAATCCTCACAATACCATGAGCCAGGTTCCCTCATCCTTGCTATCAGACAAGCAAACCAAGGCTCGGAGAAGCTAGCCACCTACACAGCGTAAACCAGCGCACAGAGACGGGAGTGCGTTTACTCACTGCCCAGGTCTCCATAACGACGCACTCAGCTGGGTGGTTTGAAACAACAGAACTTGTTTTCCCACAGTTCTGGAGGCTGGGAGTCCAAAATCAAGGGGTCAGCGTTCTCTCTCCAAAGACTTGAGGGGAAGACCGTTCTCTGCTCCTTCTAGCTTCTGCTGTTTGCCGTCAGTCCTTGGCATGCCTCGGCTTGTTGATCTACCACCCCTGGCTCTCATCTCCCCTGCATGTCTGTGTCCACACTCTCCCTTTCTTACAAGGAAGCCAGTCGTTGGATTACAGCCCACTCTAATCCAGCAGGACCTCGTCTTAACCAGTTACATCTGCAAAGATTCTATTTCCAAATAAGGCCACCTTCGTAAGTTCCAGGTAGATGTGCATTTAGGGGACACTATTCAACCCCATACGGCTGGATACTGAGCTCAGTTTGGCTGTGTGACTCCCACACTCCCGCTCTTCCCACTGGATCCTGGACTCAAGTCCTCCATTTCCAGGTCAGGGGCAGCAGCGGTGCCCTCTACCTGTCCCTTCCTCTAGATCAGGGATCTGCACAGTCAGGAGGAGCACAAGCCATAGGCTACCTTCCCTTGCAGCGGTGTCTCAGCTGCACGGGGATATTTACATGCGCCAAAGCTCTGGCAGGGGGGCAGAGAGGAGCCATAGGGCCCTTGGTGGTAGCAGACCTGGAAGGCATCCTCTGAGACTTCTGCCACTGCACCAGCCTCAGCCTGCCATCCCTGCAGGTCCACTGAAGCCAGCTCCCTCCTCGCACACACTTGCTTCCCTCTCCCCAGGGCCACCCCAAGGAAGCTGCAGGGAAAGCCTCACAGGTCTAGGAGCTGGAGTCAGACCTGGGGCTTGGCCTGATGCCCCAAGTGGGCTTGGGCTCACCTAGGGAAAGCTTGCAGCTCCAGCCACTGCCACCACCTGAGAAAAGCAGAGGAGGGAAACCCAGGCGGGCCTCATCCCCTGGGTAGTCCTAAAAGGACTCTCCTGGGGGTCCCCCACAGGTGCCGCACAGCCCCTGGCCCCTGGAGGTGCCTGTTCAGCTCCTGTTGCTCTGCTTACCCATGGTCTCTTCACATTTGTTATCAGTGTCGCTACCCCAGCAATGAAGGGTGGGTGTCTGGAGCTGACTGCTGGCACCCGCCTCCTGAGCCTGGCATTTACTAGCTTGGGTGACTTTGACTTCTCTTAGCCTCAGTTTCCTCTTTTTTTTGTTGTTTTGTTTTGTTTTTGTTTTTATTTTTGTTTTTGTTTTTGAGACAGAGTCTCACTCTGTCGCCAGGATGGAGTGCAGTGGCACAATCTCGGCTCACTGCAACCTCCACCGCCCAGATTCAAGTGATTCTCCTGCCTCAGCCTCCCTGAACAGCTGGGACTACAGGCATGAGCCACCACACCCAGCTAATTTTTGTATTTTTAGTAGAGATAGGGTTTCACCATACTGGCCATGATGGTCTCGAACCCCTGACCTCGTGATCCGCCCACCTCGGCCTCCCAAAGTGCTAGGATTATAGGCGTGAGCCACTGCGCCCAGCCCCTCTTTTGTTAAATAGGCACAACAACAGTACCAGCCTCACGCGGTGGTAAGAATTTGGCAAGTTTCTGCAGGTATAACGCCTGGCACCTAACGGGTAGGTGGTAGCATCCCTCATGTGTGAGCCTTCATCATCATCAGCATCACTATCCTGCCACGGCAGTTTTTACAGTGAACTGACTTGCAGCCGGCCTGGGGAATGATTCACATATTCTGGTTCAGAGTTACCGTGGTTGCCATGTGTGGAATTGTTTTTGCAGAATTAGATTTTTAAAGTTAGGGTACAATTAAGCCACTAACTCTCCGTACCAGCAGTTCCAGGCTCTGGCCCTTAGGACTTGTGTAACTTGGGTCTCTGCTTTCTCATCTGTATAGTGTCCCTCCCTTTCTTCCCAGACTGTGACCAGGAAGAAAGGAGAAGGTAGCTGCCCAGGAGCCTCAGTCATGGCCCGTCACTCACCTGGGCCTCCATTTCTGAGTCTGTGAAATGGACAATGACTCCTATCCAGGGCTTTCAGAATAATTTAGAGGCAGTGAGCCTCTGTGTACCTGGTACGATCAATGGTGTTGAACATTACAGTGCTTTTAAATGATTTATTTAACTTTTATTTTCAGTTCAGGGGTACACATGCAGGTTTGTTATACAGGTAAACCTGTGTCATGGGGGTTAATTGTACAGATTATATGGCCACCCAGGTATGAAGCGTAGTGCCCATTAGTTATTTTGATAGTACTGTTCAGGATCAGTTTACCTGCGGAGGTAAACGCACAGAAGCTCCAGGTAATGGCCTCTAGAGAGGGGAATTGACTAGCCGCGTTAAGAGGTGACTTAACGCTGACTCTGTCCTTCCCCTAAAGCCCCTCTGCCTTCTAGTTGGCATCTATAACAGGGGGTCCCATGCAGAGTGCCAAACGGGGAGTCTCTGGCTGGGACCAGGCGCTGCCAAGAGCCTGGGCTTGATCTCTGCAGGCACAGAAGGAGAGTGAGAGAAGGATGCTAAGGCACGCCCCTAAGGAGTAAGTGCTCATAAATTCATTGGCGAGTAATTTATGGTGGCCAAGTATAACACCTAATGCCTGCCAGTGTGAGAGGTTAATAGGGAAGGTTAAGGAGCACCGGCCGGCTGATTTACGGGCCTGGCTAGTGGCTTTCATCCTGGCCAAGGCTCTGGCTCTGGGCCTGGGGGAGAGGAGGGGAAGGGGCCAGGCCAGGGTGAAGGGGCAGTGAGGGAAAGTGAGGGAGAGGGAGGGTCCAGAGGAGAAGTGCAATAAGAGAAGGGGGAGGGAACGGCATAGAAAAAAGACAAGACAGGAGGGAGCAAGGAATGCAATAGCAGTAATATCCTCCACACCCCTGCAAGGAGGTGGTGACGGAAATCATCCACTCAGAGGCCCAGGGACTTGTCTTGTCTGTGACCCTCATAGGGTCAAAAGGATTTGCATCCATCAGCGTGGCCAGAAAAACGAAATTGAACAAGTACATTCAGTGACGTAAACTGGAGCATGACTTAGGTTTGCAAAGAAGGAGGCAGGTGGCCAATAATTTCCTCCTCATCAACATAGGATTATGATCTGGGGCCAGGACCGTACAGGAGACTGAAGCATTGAGTCCAGCCTCCTGGCGGCACCATTACTGCTGAGCACCCTCATCTGTAAGTGGTGATGGATGCCTACCGCCGGGAGTGCTTTTGTGCATTCGAGGAGATTCCATGGGTAAGGACACTGGCCATGGTGTCTGGCCTGGAGAGGATGAGACATAAGAGAGCTGGGTCTGACGTCACCACGACTGCCTTCTTTGATGCTTCCTGCCTCTTTTCTTCTAGGCCATTCCCTCCCCACTCTCATTGCACTTCTCTGGACACCAAGGACAGGCTTTTAAAGTTGACATCAGAAAGAGCGAGTAGCAGCTGGCATAGGCTTCAGTCACTCCCTGGCTCTGGAAGGGCCGTCACAGAGTGTCTGGACACACATCCAGGCTGGACATTTGGGCTGGCACCCAGACTGGCCTCCTAAAAGAGTTAAACTGACTTTGTCAGAATAAGAAAGGTTAAATACAAGGAAATGAATATTGTGAGGATTTTTTTAGATGATCTTACAGGTATATATTCACACGTAACTGACAACCCCATCATCCTGAACACCAGACCCAGAATCCCCTGAGATCCCAGGGAAGGGTCATAAGGATGATGGTGACAGCGAGAAACACAGGTCCCCACACACCCAGCCCTTTCACACTCACACAGCCTTTCCCACCCACCAGCCCACCTGGTCCTCCCAGCTTCCAGAGGGGCAGTGTCACTATGAGGAAACTGGGCTCAGAGGGGTCAAGCGATTTGCCCAGCGTTGCACAGCCAGTGAGTGTGTGCAGAGCCAGGAGGCGACATCAGTTTCTTGGCCCCAAGCTCCAGGTTCTCCCCATGGGCATTGCTGTCTTTTCCCAGAGGTCCTCGGCAACACACACTCCAGGAAGTTGGGGACGGAGGCAGGGACAGCCCCACTGGACATCCTCCATAGTGCTCCCACCCTCATCCCAAGAACTAGCCAAGAACTATCACCCCCTGGCCTGGCTCCTTCCCGCTCTGTTCTCTGTGTCTCTCCCCCATCACTTTGTGTTTTCCATCTCTGGGAGTGTTTCCCCACATCCCGTTCTGACCATACAAATACCCCTTCCCCAAAAGTGGAGATTAGGGGAACTCTTTCTGATTCACACCTTCCGGATGCTGTGAGAGCATCCCACTTACCTCCAGAGGGAGGAGCCATGTTCACAGTCTTGGGCTGAGCTGTGGGTATTCACACACACACTTCATGAAAGCAACCTGCCCCATGCACATGAACACACACATGCAGACAAGTAGAGAACACACATGCACACAAGTTAATTCCTGAAAGCCAAGCCAGTGCATAACCCTCCAGACATGAACCACAAACCAAGGAACGACATCCAGAAGTCACTTGAAATTTCATTAAAGCGTTCACTGCAGATTCACAAGAAAAGACTATTCTAGTCATATATTCGCTATAGATTATAATTCAGATATTCACAAACAACATGGGAAAACACCTTAGAGGCTCTTCCTCAACTCCCCGGGGCACCGATGACGGCAGCTGCCCTCCCAAGGCTCCTCTTCACTCCCCCAACCCCAGCCTGCACCTTCCCCTTCTGGACTTCTTCCTGCTGCCCATGAGCTCTGCGGCCTTTCCTGTGTTATGTGAGGCAGTTTTCCAGCTTCTCTGCCCCTCACCCTCCCTCCACAATTACTCTGATCCACGGTGGGGTGGGGTGGAGGTGGAGTAAGAGGACATCAATGCTCAGACCTTAGTATTTAACACACACACACATATACACATACACACACATACACATGCACACACATACACATATGCGCACATACACATACATACACACATATGCACACACACAAACATACACATACACACGCACGCATACACATGCATGCACACACATACACACACACATACACGTACACACACATACATATGAATGCACATACAAACACACACACATGCACACACATATACACACATACACACATACACACATGCACACATACACACATGCATATACATACGCATGCACACATACACATACAACGCACATGTACACACATACACACACATGCACCCATACATGCACCCACACATACACACACACACAGAGTCTTAGAGGATCCCTCCCAGCTTGTCAATCCCTGGCCCTCAAGGCAATCACACCCTGTGTTCAGCCCAAGCCCTCATCCCTTCCTTCTGCCCACCTGGCATCCAGGCTGCCATGCTGCGTTGTGGGGAGGAAACCTGGATGTGGCATCCTAAGGCCTGGCCCAGTGTCTGCTTTACCACTTCCCAGCCAAGTCCAGAGCCATCCCTCAGATTCCCTGGAAAGCCACGCGTCTGCAAGGCCAGAGCTGTATGGGCTTCCCAGCCAGATCTGGACTTGAATGCCGGCTCTGCTATGTTTTTGCTGTGTGTCCTTAGACAAGTGCTCAACCTCTCTGAGCTTTGATTTCTTCATTAGAAAATGGTATATAATGACAATGACCTGACTGGTTGCAGTAAAAATTAAGATCATGAACACAAATATCTGGGAGGCGTTTCTTCAAACACAAGAAGGGTGACAAGTTTCCATTTTTGAAGAGGCCTTCTGTTTCCAGCAGGATATTCAGCATAAGGGAAGTCAGGGGAGTGGGATGAGGTGGCTGCGGAGCAGATTTTACTCAAGCATCAGGGTTAGAGCCCCAGCTCTGCCCTTCCTGTGAGCCTTTCATCAAGGCTCCTGGCCTCTTCTCTGCCTTAGCTGCCTTTTCTGCAAAATGGGGATGATGGTAATACCCTCCTATAAGTCAACTCTGAAAACTTCCATTCATTCAGTCAAAAACTCTCATGATCTCACTGATCTCTTGTTTTGTGCTAAGCTCTTCTCCAGGCCCTGGAGACAGAGCGGAGCAAACACATGATTCCTCACATTATGAGAGCAGATGAGTAAACAAATAAACAAACCAGGTAACCGCAGCCGGCGCCGAGTGCTCCAAATAATTAGAGCAAAATGTGGAGGGAGCCACCTTGGTTTGGGTTGCCCAGAAAGGGAACTACAAAACAAGCCCAGAATTGGGTCATCACGGGTACTAAGTAAATGCTACTGACTTGATTATTCATTACTAAGGGTCAGATACGCTGCCTGAGCTGCAAGGGCTTCTGGGAGTGAGTAGGAGTTCGCCAGACAGCACAGGAATTGCTGCCCTCAGTTGGAGAAGGGAGACATGTCTGAGGGATGGCACCGCCAGGGTAAAGGCCTGGAAGTTCCCATGACTCCTCCTCCTCCAGCCTCCATCGGGCTTTCATTTCCTCAGGCGGAGGCTTAGCGCCAGCCCCTGCTGCCAGCCTGGACTGAACATCAGAGACCAGAACCATTTGCTGCAGGTTTCACGGGGTGTAAAGTGCTCAGCACCCATTAAAGCTAGAGGGGCTGCAGGGTAGGGGCTGAGATCCTGCCTCGAAGGCTCAGAAACACTTCTTTAGAAAGAGCCATGAGTAGCCCTGATCCCCGGCTTAGCCCTGGAACTGTTTATCTCAGCTTTAAAATGTCATGGGCCAGGCTGAGAGCTTGTAAAAGGGGAAAATGCATATTGTCCTCATAGAGCTAGGAGGAGTGAGCCAGTCTCTCTGAGAGCTCCCCAGTATGGGCAATACAGCTTCCCGCCAGTCCATCTATCTAGAGCAGCTATTAGGCACCATCTGTGTGTAGACCCTAAAAGAGGCACTGCAGCATCCGATACAGAATCTGCTTGTTGGATACTCAGAGAAAGAAGGATAAGGAAAAACATTTAGATGTACCTACTGTGTGCCAGGTTTTCTTATCATCTTCTTCAATCCTCACAATGCATCCAGGCCAGCATTATCATCCACATTTATCAAATAAAAGAAAACAGAAGCACAGAGAGGTTAAGTAACTCACCTGAGGTTGCACAGCTAATAAGTGACAGAGAGATGATTCGAACCCTTGATAGAAGAACTCTTTTCCTCCAGTGAGAAGGTGAAGGAAGGACAAGGGGTGGAGGTAGGAGGAGGAAGGAGATCCCTATCCAGTCAGCTGACTATGTCTGGGGATCAAAGAGTGGCAGGTGTACAGCCAGGGACCTTCCTATCCTGGAATGTGACAGTGGAACACTTACCTGAATCAACCATTTCCCATGAACTTTCTCAAATAACCCCTCCCCCAACCTGATCACTAAAGTCCCCATTGTACCGATGAGAACACTGAGGCCCTGTGCCAATAAGCAGCAGAGCCCAAACCACTCTGATTCCAGTGTCTGACCCACTTACTACCCACGTCACTCACAACCATTGTGTTAAGTGCCACCCTCGCAGTCTGAGACACTTTGCAGTTTACAAGCTAATAACGTTTTTTCCATTCATTATCTCCACTTACGATTTGAGGAAGCCTTGGGCAAAGAAGAGGGCATCCCCCAGAGCTCAGGCTCTCAGCAGTTGCCCCATGGAAGGGCAAGCAGGAGGGGCTGGGAGTTGGGAAGAAGGAGAGATTGATGGTGTGAGGACACCAGGGAGGCCCCACAGCCAAGGGACGAGAAGCACAGCCGTGAGCAGCCATCGGGCTTCAGGACTCTTAGCCTCAACCTTCCAGGAGGCGGCCTCACATCTTTGGCAGTTTGGAGCAGCTTCCCACCTTCCCTTTTGACCTGATGCCAAAGGAACGGACTAGATGACCTAAATGACCTCTCCTCTGGCCTGTGTCCTTGGTGTAAGAAATCTGAAATATGGCACCTGTGAACAAGATGAGACTTATGAACTGATTTCCATCTGATTTTAAACCATTCAGATCCCGTTTTAAAGGGGAAAATAATGAACATGAACCATTGCCATAATAGCTGCCTTCGTGGCAGTAACTCAAATATAATGAAAGGGAATTCTCCAGCCAGTTCTACTTAGTTCATTTGTTCCTTCCTTCATTCATTCAACGTTCCTTGCTCTGAGTCTGTTCCAGCCGAGGTCTCCATTGCAGGTGATGGGTGGAGAGAATGAACGCTGTTCAGGGTAGGGACACATCACTCCAGTAGAGAAGATTAAGAGGAAACTTCCAGAAGATGAGGCTTGAGCTATGCCTCCAAAGCTGCTAGGGAGAAGGGCATTTCAGACAGAACATTCCAGAAACCCTCTGGGGATCCATCTCGGCAGGACCCAGCTGGGGCCTCACCCTAGCTACTTCCTAGAGCTGAGGCCACTCGCCCTTCCTGATAAGGTGTCATGATTTTCTTCCTTCCTTTCCAAGTGTTGGCTCCCCAATTTGTGGGGACTTTATTAAAAACACACAGTTAATGGTTAGGAAAGAGGAGGCATTTTTGTTTCTCTCTCCCCACCCCTCCCCACCCTGAGCCCCTACTCTGGCTGGAATGTAGCCATCAAAATAAACATTAAATGCAAAATGCCAGAGCTGAGTTATTACTTGTGAGGGTGCTGGGAGAAAAATTTATAGCAACATTGCAGTGTTTTGTTAAAAATCTCTTAATGCACCAAAATGGGAAGGTGTGTGTGTTTTTTATTAAAATGTTACACTCTATAAATCCGATCTGCAGGAAGGACACAGGTGGCGACCCAGGGACTCAGCTGAGGAAGCTGTCACGTCTATCTTTGGAGTCGTCCTGATCCTCGGCTCTGGAAGTAGCCTGTCCCGAGCCCCAATCCCCCTCCTTCTCCATGCCATCTCCCCTTCTTTGGAAAAAAAAAAAAACTGACTCCTCCTTTACCACCAAGGGAGGAGAAACCACAAGAGGGTGTGACAATCTTTGTGCAACTTCCCAATACCCTCGGGGTGTTGCGAAAAGTTGCAATTTTCTTAAAAAGCCTCTCCAAGCAATGGAGTCCCCTACAGCGCCCTTATGAAGTTTGTCTGACGTGGGGTGAAATTTCCTGTTGGTCCATTTTCACAAATTTCGATTCTAGCTGATGCTGCATTTTCCAAAGGGCTTCTTTATAAAAAGGCAACCAGTGTCTGTCCCTAGCCTTCTGCTCTGGAATGTCCTTCCTTAAAATGATAGATGATATCACTGGGGCAGAATGGCGGTTTCCTTTTCTCCTTTTAACCATGTGTAGGTGTGTTCTCCCTTAAAAGAAGAGAACTATGGGAATTTGGATTTACAGAACGAGGTTGGTGGTTTTTCTCTCCGTCTTTCAAATGGTGATATCAAAGGATTCCTTAGTGACATTAAAACAGAGACTCCTAGATTGGATAGGGGCTTGAAGACCCCCTAAATTATATGTGAAATTGGGAGTATGCACCTGTAATGAGTTGAATGGTAGCCCCCCAAAAGATATTTCCAAGTCCTAACCCCCACTACCTTAGAATGTGATGTGACCTTATTTGGAAAAAGGGTATTTACAGCCTAATGAAATCAAGGTTGTCAAAAATGAGATCATTCCAGGTTATCCAGGTGGGCCCTAAATCCAAGGACAAGTATCCTTATCTGAGATTGAAGAGGAGGAGGCACAGAGAAGAAGGCCATGGGAAGATAGAGGCAAGGATTGGAGTAATGAGACTGCAAGGAAAGCCTGGGGACCCAGAAGCTGGGAAAAGGACGGGGAGAGTCTTTCTTAGAGCCTTCGGAGAAACACGAACCTGCTGGAACTTTGATCTTCCACTTCCAGCTTCCAGAGCTGGGAGGGAAGAAATTTTGGTCCTTGTACACCACCACATTTGCCTCAATTTGTTAAGGAAGCTCTCAGAAACTAATACAGCATCTATCTGCATCTTTCCAAGAAGAGGGTCCTCAGCTTTCATCAGATCATCAAAGATATGTCTTCCTTAGAAAGTTAAAGAGGCAGGGATGTAAAATGTTCGTGTGAATTGCGTGTATTTGTAGAGTCACTGCTCCTGCAGGATGGAAGCTGTACTTACAATTTGGGAGGCAGGATCACCAAAGACCCTCGGCCTGGGCCTGGAGCTGGACATTTCTGTACCAAGTCCTTCTCACTCCCTTCCCTACTCTCCTACACTGATTCTGTGGGTTCTGTGTAACCACCCTACTCCACCTCCTCAGCTCCCAAGTCTTTTGAGATGAACTTTGCAATCATCTGAGAAGCTCTTTCTAAAAGCATTGAAAAGCCCTGGTGTCTACCTTGTCTACCTGCATAGCATCTCAGCTCCAAGGACAAGTAATCCTTAAAAATGGAAACAAGTCTATTTGGTGGTGATGCAAATGTTTTGGAACCTCTCTAGATGGGATGGTTATTGCAGCACACCGAGAATATGCTAAACGCCACAGAATTGTTCGCTTTAAAACAGTTAATTTCATGTTATGTGAATTTCACCTTTAAAATGTGAGGAGTGGAGGGGAGGGAAATCAGCATCAGTTGCTTCCCTAGGTGCAATAATTAGCAAAGCTCATTTTGCACCCCACTCCTCCTCTCCAAAAAATTGAAACTGTGCCAGTTAACTTGACAAGGGAAAGGGAGAGACCATTAATTTATTTTAAAGAGGCAAACCCTGAGAGGACTGGATTGGCCACACGTGGGAGCCTAGGGACCATCTAAGGGCAGGTCATGTGGCCCCTGGCCGATTGGCAGAGGATCTGGGGAAACCTAGCCACCACTTAATCTGAATTCGACGGGACAGGAGGTCAGGGTGGCTTCTAGAATTGCATCTTCCTCCAAGCTCCGCAAAACCTGCAATCATCCCAGGTTGCAGGAGAACTGGAGTTAAGGGGGGACCTGCCCACGTGATATCTGATCCTCACAACTCTCCTAGGAGATAGAAATAATCACGTCCACTTCACAGGTGAAGAAACGGAGGCAATGAGAGAAGTGTCTTGCCCAAGATGGCACAACCACAGACCACGGATTAGCAACCAGCTCCGCCTGGCTTTACCAAAGCCCGCGCGTTTTCAACCACCCTTTGAAAAACCCAACCGGGACCTGCAAACGAATTCAATTTAGAGAGAATAGCAAGGAGTTTCCGCGCTCCTGAGCATAGCAGAGAACCTGAGGGAAACGGTTTGAGAGAGAGGAGTTTCGGTGTCCAGGCCCTGAAGCACGTCACTGCGCAGATACAGCCAGGGCCCGGGACCGGCTCTCCAGCCAAAGCTCGTTCCACAGCCAGCCCCTGAGGAGGTGCATTTTCCTGGGTGTTTCGGGCGGGCGGCTCTTCCTCGGGATCCGGCCCAGCCTCCTTCAGGCCCAAAGACCTTGGGTGAGGACCGAGAGACAGCGCATTGCTGGGATGCGCTGGGGGGTGGAGGGGCAGTGACGCTCAAGAAGTTCAACGAAGACGCCACCTCCCAGCGACCTCCGGAACCTGGCTCCTCCGGGCCTCATCTCTTTCCGCCAGGAGTGGCCCGAGCGGGACACAGGCTATGGCTTTGAGTGTTTCTTTTTATCCCATCAGCTGCCCTTGTGGTTTTGCAAGTCGGTTAGCTTCGGTCTTAGAAGATCTGGGAGCGCTCTGTGCTGTAGGTTCCTCCGAGAGCTGGGCGTGGAGAAACAAAGCCGCTGCGCTGCGCTTAGCCCTAAGATCGGCAGTCAAGGCCCTTGGACTCAGCTCTGGACCGAGGGGTCGACTCCTGGAGAGGCGCCAGTTCGCCCGCAGTTGCGTGCTCTGGGCCTGCTCTGGGCTTGCGGGGGAGGGGGAGTACAGAGAGGCCAGCTGTGCGCCCACGGGTCCTGGGGAAGGAAGGACCTCAGGCTGGGTGGGAGAGAGGGTCGAGGTCGGGCCACTGGAGTCCTCAGATGCTACCCGCCGGATCGGGGGAGTTGCACAGGCTGGACCGCAGCTAATGAGTAGCAGGAGGCAATCGAAATGTAATCGTCAACCCCACCGACTAAGCACCTACTATGTGACGTGCACTGTGCCAAGCTGCGCCGTGTTTGTCCCCCTCCTTCTGTCTCTTTTTGTGGCTAAGATTACCCTAGTACTTCTTCCGGGCATTCCCCTCTGCTCTGCCCTCCCCGAGCCTAGCTCCTCTCAGCTCCCCCTTCCTGCCAGTCACAAGCCTCGGGATTAGGCGGATCAGAATGTGCGCTCCGGCTGCGTCCTACGACAGGTGCTAGGGCCAGGACCCCTCCCTCCGGAGGCAGGCCGCAGGAGGGCGGGCGGGGGGGTGCTGCAGACAGGGGGTGCTAAGGCCACAGGCCCGCCCCCGTCTGTGAGGCCCCGGGCGCTGTGGCAGCTGGGACAAAGACTCCAGGCCTGGGAGCCGGAAGCCCTGCGCTGCAGGGTCAATCTGACCTCTGGCTTGCACGGTGACTTTGGGCAAGGGGCAATGCCTGTCTGGGCTTTCCTTTCCCCAGCAGTAAAACAGGGACATAGACCCTCCTCCACAAGGCGGTGGTAAGCTCACAAAGTGAATCAAGAAAGGTGAAGAAGGCACTAAAGTGCCAGGTGGGCCAGGAGCTGGAGGGCAGCTGGCAGGCAGCAGAGACCCTACCCCTAAGACCTTCTCTCACTCAACACACACCCTCCACCTCCTTGTGCACCAACTGACAGGAAGGGCAGGACCATGGGAGCTATGAATTCCTTTGGCCTTTTCACTCCTGATGCTTTGAAAGGACCCTGACCCAGGGCGGAGTTGTGGGTAGAAGAGACAGGTGAATATAACCCATTTTCCCAGCTGTTGAACGACAGGAAGGAACCTCAACTAATCACTTCAGGGACTTTTGGGTTGGGCTAGTGTGTCTAAAACAGCAGAGTCTCCAATATGGAAAGGATGGGAAAATCAGAAGTCAGCATGATCTCATTTGATCCATGCAGCTATCCTACGAAGTATGTACTGTGTTATTATTACCCCCATTTTACAGAAGGAGAAACCGAGGTCTGTGAAGGCAGTCACTTAGCAGGCATTACACAGCCAGTAAGCAGCACAGGTGGGAATCAAAGCTGGGCTCCTCGCCACTAATGGAGCCGCTGTCAGAGCAGTTTGCTGCCTCCTTCCTTCTCACCTTTACCACCCCAGAGGCCTCCCCGCTGTCACAGAGGCCTCGCTCCAGCTCTGGCCTGGAGAGAATCCAGAAGCCCCCTCCCATCAGCCCTGAGGACCACACTGGGGGCGGAGGAGGGTTGGAATTGCAGACAACACAGCTGCCACTGACTGCCCACCAACTCTTGGGGTGGGGGATGGGGCAGGTGGACAGACAAATGAAACCTTAAGAAGAAGGACCCTTGGAGGCCCAGGGCCATGGTTGTGGGGGAGGAGACAAGGGAATTACAGGCCACACTTCCTGCTCCCTCGTGTGAGTGAGACCCTGACACTAAGGTTGAACAATGGGCTCTGGGGATTGGAGGAGAGGAGGAGGAGTGGGGAAAGGAGGGAAGAAGGAGTGGACCCAGAGCCAAGCTCTAGTATCCCCACCCAGCCAGAGAGAATCAGGAAGCCAGCTCTCTCCAGTCCTCAAGGAAGCCTGCTGCTTCCACTCTCTCCAGCTCCAGCTCAGTTTTCTGAATGGTGAGATGGAAAGACCATCCCTTCCTTACCAGACAGAAGTTCGACCCACCTCAGAAGAGCCCCCCCTCCCAGTACCCACAGGCCTTCAGTGGGGCAGTCCCAGGCTAGTCCCATTGCAGAATGAAAGGAAGGAGGGGGAAGGGAGTGAGATCCAGGTCTGATGGTAAGGAGAGAATTCTGGGGAGAGGGATGCTTCATCCCAAAGGCCAGCTGTTCCCAGGAAAGTGGAGCTTAACCCTCTTGGGGCCAGGCACTCCTTGGAGATTCTACTGATAAAGTGTTGAGCCCTCCCCCACCCTCCAGAGCCAGGCACCAGCAGACACGGTTTGAAGGGTCTTCAGCTCCCTCTGGCCATCACACTCCTTGGCCTCCACCTCCCCAGCTGAGAAATGGGTAGAACATTCTCGATGGCTTCCCGGAAGTAAGGGAACAAAGGCAGATCCGCTCCTCCTGCCAAGCACCTCAAGAAACGGAGGCCTCGCCTCTGCCCAGGAGATGCCTGAGGACCCTTATAGGTGACAGGCTGCGTTTGGCCCACCTCTTTCACCCGCCAATCTTCTGCAGCCACTTTTTGAAACCGTAAGGGACTAGCTCCAGGAGAGAAGGAACAGGGGAGAAGACAAGGGGCTTCCCTCCAAACACCTGGCTTGGGGTTTAGCTAATGACATGTGGGAATTATGCGTGGACTTAAAATATCTGTGCTCTCCTCGGCTGTAACCAATCTGGAAAGGGTGGACCGGCTCAGACCCCAGAGGCCGACTTCCGGTTCCAACAACTTCCTCTCTGTTCAAGGAAAATTAAGGTGGTCACCGGGTAGGGTGGAGATCGTGTCTCCAGGGCTTTCAAACCAGGTTTTCCGCGGGTCCCCCAAGCTCCTTTCGCCGCTCTGCGCTCTTGCCCTAGCCCTTGCCGGGGAGGGCGGGGGACCAGGCTCCGTTGCGCACCTGGACTGCGCCTTCAGGCAGGAACTCCAGCCCCGCGCGGAAAAGCGGGTGCCTGCTCCCCAAGAGCAGGGAGGCACACCCTGGAAGCGAATATGGGGGGCAAAGTTGTGCGCCTCCCTCAGGCGGGCGCGAGTGGCGGGGGTGGGATGCTGGGGCGTGGGGGAGTTGGTCAGTTTGTACAAGCTTCAGTCCGCTCCTGATTTGCGCTTCCTAGAAGCCGGGGACCAAACCGCGTGTGAGCGGCTGGAACGCCTTGTTTTTTCCCGCATCTCGGGGATCCGCGCTATTCCCAGATAAATGAAGGTGTGGCCCTGATTGCAGGCTTCCTTTACGACCCCCTCACTCCCCTGCCTCATTCGACACGATACGTGGGGCAGGAGAGAGGCAGCTGCGAAGGCCTCTCCCCGCTCCTGGCTCCCCAGCGTCTGCTAGCCCTAGTTCCAAAAATGGCTAAGCCCTAAATTCGAGGTGCAAGTCCCAGCGTGAGTGGGGTGAGGAGGAAGGGCGGGCAACGCTGCGGCGCTGCTGGGGCACTGCTAAGCCGGCCCGGATCCGGTCCCGAGCCTGCTCTCCTCCCCACCCAGGTCCGCACGCTGTGTCAAAGCGCCTAAGCGACCCCCGCTCCCTGGAGCGCCTGGAGAGCACTCGCGGGAGGCAGTGCCTCCCTCCTTGCCTCTACCCGACGGGAGGCTCGGGTAGGCGCTGCGGCGTCCGCAGTCCAGGGAGTTCGGGGCAGGGGCTGGGGCGGCTGGGAGCCAGTGACCTGCGCCTTAGCTGGCCTCCTCCCAGCGGAGGACCTGGTGGGTAGCGCGGTCGGCGGGGACTGGTGAGAGCGCCGAGGTCCCGCGCAGACTCGCTGCTCTTGCGCCTGCCCCGGCGGCTCTGCGAGCCCTGGAGGTCCAGAGGGTTTAGGAACCTTTCGGCACGCCGTTCCTCCGCCGCATTTGGCTCCAGGGATCTCTGATAACCCGCAGTGGTTAAGACCGTAGGTTCTGACGTTGGATCACCCGAGTTCGAATCCCAAGTCCTCTGCTTTGCTGTGTGGACCAGAGCTATTATTTCATTTCTCTGTGTTTCGATTTTGTAATCGTTATAAAATGAGAATACTGGTTCCACCATAAGGCGATTGTGAGGATTACAAAGATCTCAGTGCGCAAGAGCTGACTTGTAACAATTGCCCGATAGGTTGTAACTATTATATTGTTATTTCTAGAATGTGAGATTTGTGCACAGGGGTCCCCAGGACAGAGGGTTCCCATGCAAGACCCATCTTTTCTGCCGGTGTCCAAAGTGTCCCTTCAAGTTTCAGCCACCTCAAACTTCTGAGCAGTTATTGTAGCCTTCTGTTATTTGCGGAGTGTCAACTTTCAGCCAAGTACTGCACAGGACTCGCTGAGGTGGGTGCAGTCCCAATTTTACTCACATGGAAGTCAAGGCTTGGGTCAGTCAGGCAAGGTTACATAGAAGGTAAGTGCCTGCCAGGCTGCAAAGCGGGGTTGGGGTGCACTAGAGAATTGGGAAGTAGAGGGCAGCTCAGACTGAAGGTGGTGGCTCTGCCGGGCGTGTTGACTCACGCCTGTAATCCCAGCACTTTGGGAGGCCGAGGCGGGCAGATCACGAGGTCAGGAGATCGAGACCATCCTGGCTAACATGGTGAAATCCCGTCTCTACTAAAAATACAAAAAATTAGCCGGGTGTGGTGGCAGGCAACTGTAGTCCCAGCTCCTCGGGAGGCTGAGACAGGAGAATCGCTTGAACCCAGGAGACAGAGGTTGCAGTGAGTCAAGATTGCCCTGCTACACTCCAGATTGGGCAACAGAGCAAGACTCCGGAGAGAGAGAAAGAGAGAGAGAGAGAGAGAGAGAGAGAGAGAGAAAAGAAGAAGAAGAAGAAGAAGAAGAAGAAGAAGAAGAAGAAGAAGGAGGAGGAGGAGGAGGAGGAGGAGAAGGACGAAGAGGAGGAGGAGGAGGAGAAGAAGAATAACAACAAGAAGAAGAAGGAAGGAAGGAGAACAAAGAGGTGTCTGCTGTGTTTTCTCCCCACTGGGGACCCTCTAACCAACTCAATACCCCACCTCCGGGGAATTGAGCCTCAAGAGCTCAGCCTGGAGCCACCAGGACTGGGCAGCTACCCTCCAGCCAGAGACAGTCCTCTACGCTATTCACTAAATCATTCATTCAGCATACTTTCTGAGCAGTGCTGTATGCCAAGTACTGCACTCAGCACTGGGGAAACAGTGGCCAGGGACTTGCATTCTAGGAAGAAGACACACAATAAACCAAGTGCATTCACAAATGTGGGAGATAATGTCAGATCACAGTAGATGCTATAGAGGAACAGGAAGATGTGACAGGGGTTGCTAGGGTGGCGAAGGAAGGCCTCAGCAAGGAAGTGACACCCAGCACTCGGGTTGAGGAAGAAAGACTTTTCTTCACCATGACCCTGCCCCCTTCCCTTGTGTGGAGACTGGAGCCAGAATGGGGACGCTGCTTCCTGGAAGACTGGCTGAGAGAAGCAAAAAGGAGGGAGAAAGGGGCAGCCAGTGGTGCATTTGCCAGGGGTGGAGGTGTAAGACTTGAAGCAGTTATTGCAGCCTTCCACCATTTGCAGAGCTGGCAACTTCCAGCCAAGTGGTGCATATGACTCGCTGAACTGGGTGTAGTCCCCCTGGGTCTGCCAGTACATAGTGAAATAACTGGGCATGCAGAAACTGCCTGGCGTGTGAAGGGACCTGACAGGATGAAGGCAGCAAGCCAGGGAGACCCTCGGCTGCAGGAGAAATAACACACCCGGAGAGCACGGTCAGGCCCAGACACAGGCTCCGGCATTCTCCCTGTGTCAGGAAAGTGGGAAGGATGCCCTACATCTTTGCTCAGGAACCAGATGGGAGTGGCTCGGCTTTCAACTCTGGAAAGATCAACAGAGGAACAAATGATTGAACACACACAGAAATAACCAGCTCCTCTTATCAGCACGCTCCCCAGAATGTTTTGGAAGGGATTTAGGAGAGGGATTTCATGAAGGTTTGCAGGAGGGCTTCAGGTCGTACACTCAAATGACTTGCCTGGAATGTTACCCCAAAGGTACTTTCTCACGTGTTGGCACATGCTCATTCTTCCTGGATCCATCTGTAAGATAAAACGCAGAGGACTAAAGGACCTCATTCCAAGGATGCAGGGTGTCAGTGAGTCAGGAGAGATTCTGGCTTAGGGCATTAAATCCTTGGGTTTGAATATCCAGGTGGTCAGGGACAGGTTGAATAGCGAGGCAATAATTAAACAGGTAATACAAGCTCAGAATAGTTAGGTGGTAAGAGGCGAGATGGTGCTCAAAAAACGCCTCTTGAAACATAGCAAATTTTTGCATTGGGTGCACCTGGTTCAGAGATTCTAGGAATAGTGTATAATTGCAATTGGACCTGTCCTGGGATTGTCTTCCCCACCCAACCATCCCCACCACAATTTGCCTCTCATAGTCCTTCTCTCATTTTTTAAGCAGGAATGAGGGTGGAGGAAGAAGTGGTGGTATTGCCATCACCTTCTGGGTGCCTACAGGCAGCTGCTGGGCACAGGAGACTGGAGTAGGCTGCTGGCTTGGAACTCCTTGACAAAAAATGCATCTCTAAGCCCCTGGGAACCATAGGACACTTTCATTCATTCACTCAACAAGCATTTTATGAGTGCCAAGCCCTGCAGTGAGCAAGACAGACCTGGCCTTTCCTGGGAGAAAACTCTCTGCTCTCAAGGCACAGGTGCGGGAAGGGCCAGCACGCTGTTATTTCTGCTGCTGGATTCTTGAACAGGGGGTGGGTGGGTGACCAGTTGTCCTTGACTAAGGGAAACCAAAGAAAGTCTCAGAACTTGGTGCTGCACTAAGCTATTGGAATAAATTGAGGGGATAGAGTCCTACAGCCCCAGGTTTAATCTTTTATTCCACAAATATTTGTCAGGTGCCAGGCACATAGGAGGCTGCCCTAGGGTAACTAGTGTGATTGAGATACACACATAGCCAGGCAACCAGACAACCACAAGATCTGGGATAGAGATGAGGCAAATGGAAGCATCTACCTGAACCAGGAGAGATGGGAAAACTTCCTAGAGGAAGATGCTCTAAGCTGAATTCCATTAGCCAGACAAAAGTGCAGGAGTGAGGTTGGGGAATTCCAGGTAGAGGGAACCTCCTATGCTACAGTGAACGGGCTAGAGAACTTGGGCAGGTTCTAAGAGCGTGAAGAAACTGCTGGACAGGAGTATTTAGAATAATGGCAGGAATTCTCTGCTTTTTGCTCTCTAACTTTGGAAAATTATTTTGGTTGAGTCTCAGTCTATCCATACGCAAAATGGGTATGATAAACTTGTATTGCCAGATTGTTGGTGCAAAAAGAACTCAATAAATAAAGGACCCTCACGTGGCTTTGGTCTGCCCCAGTGAGGCGCGGTTCCCGTTGGGCGTGGAATGGGGGGTGGCTGGAGCCTGCGGGCTCCTGGCTTGGTTTGCGGAATATCTTTATTAACGAGCACTTCAAGGTAAGTCGGCGATGGAAACCAGATGTGGGATCATGCGGTCAGCGGCGGAGCAAACACCAGAGATACTAAGGGAGTAGGGTGGGGTTAGAATTACCCCAGATGAGGTTGGGAGCAGAAGCGCGACCCCCCAGATATTTTTTTCTTTGGGGGACCTTAGATGCAGAAAGTTGGCATCTGACCCACATTCCTGGATTCTGGGTGCTCAGGCCCTCTTTAATTTCACCTTGCACTTTCACCCGTCACCCCACTCCCAGACTCCCTCGAGGTACGTTCTCGCTTCACGATTTTCTCTGAGCTGCTCTCACTGGTCTCCTTCAACCTGAACCATTCCACAGCCAGGGGCCCAGTTTCCTCTCTGCGTCTTCGAGGTCCGCACGACCTTCCAGGTTAGTGGAGGGACTAGCCTGATCAGAGATTCCAGGGAGCAGCTGCTACTTCCTGGCTGTGTGACCTCGGCCAGGTGGCCACCCCTCTCTGAACCTCCGTTAGCTCATTGGAAAATTGGGAGCCCCAATCTCCAGCACGGTTGTCATGAAGCGAAATCGAAGATTCGTCATATGGGCTCCACGCGCAAAGTTCCTTTCCCTTGCTGTGGCGGTGCCAGGGCCCTCGAGGCTCACGTTGGTGGGGAAATCACAACCTATCAAAACGAAGCAGTTCATTTTACAGTTGGCAGCAGTAAGGCCAGGGAGACAAGAGTCGGCCTCAGCGCCTCCCCTACCCGCGACCCCAAGGAGTGAACCTGTGACAGCGCGAGTATTGGGCGAGGCCGCAGATCTCCAGACTTTGCGCTTATACTTTGCCGGGCAGGAAATTCCCTTGGATGGGTGCAGACCGGGGACGTGCGCGGTGCGGCCTCGGGAAGGTAGCACAGGGGGCAGAGTTCTAAAGCTTCTGAAGCTGGGCCCGGCCCAGCCCAGGGCTTCCCTCCGGCTTGAGGGAGCACAGATCCCTCCGCATCCCAGCCCAGCGCCCTTACAGCGGAGGGCAATAGTTAACAAGACGTGAAAGTTGACCGTGCCCCAGAGGACGAAGGCTTGTGAGTGTGTTAATCTCCCGGAGGAATGGGAATGGGGAGAAGGACTGGAAACCTAGGAAAAGGTGCCAGCGAGAAGGCCCGCAGCGGCTCCCGCGAGTTCGCGCGCAGGAGTCCGAAGGACTCGATTCCATCCGCAGGCCCGTGGTCCCCCTGACTTCTACTGTCAAAACCTGTTAGGTTTATTGCGGGGAGGGCTTTTAAAAACCTGTCATTAAAATTTGCATTTCCCCTCTGCCTTAGGCCAAAGCTCCGACACCCCGCCAATTCGCAGCCAAGCCTCGGGTGCCCTGGGGCTCCTGGCACCTCCCCAGCCCTGCCTAGAAGCGGACAAGCCCTTGGGCGCCTCTGGGTTGAATCCCTGCTAGCAAGTCTGTAGCGTCTCCTTAAGAGTGGAGAGGAGGGGGCAGGGGGCAGTGGAAGGAGAGAGGAGGAGGGGATAAGAAAGGGGAAAAGGAAGAAGCAAGTCAGGGGAAAAAATTACTTTTTTTTTTCCGCTTCAAAACCTTAAGAGGGTTTGGGAGATCTGGTCAACTTTCCGAAACATCTGAATCTTTTTACTGCCCTCCGTTCTTTCCCTCGGCTAGCTGTGGGGAGGGAGGAAAGAGAGGGGGTGGGGGAGAGGGAGGGGGGAAGAGAGAGAGGGATAGAGGAGAGAGACAGAAAGAAGAGGGGAGAGGGAGAGGCAGGCGTGGAGGGGAGGAGGGAGAGCGAGCAGGCCCGGCGCGGAGAGCACAGCCACCTCCTCCTTGCCTCCCCAAACTCCCAGCCCAGGCGCGCGGTGGCGTCCTCGCGCCCTCGCTCGCGCCCCCGCCCGCCGCACGCGCAAGCCAGGCATGAATGCTGAGACTTGCGTCTCTTACTGCGAGTCCCCGGCTGCTGCCATGGACGCCTACTACAGCCCAGTGTCGCAGAGTCGGGAGGGCTCCTCGCCTTTTAGGGCATTTCCCGGAGGCGACAAGTTCGGCACAACTTTCCTGTCGGCCGCTGCCAAAGGACAGGGATTCGGGGACGCCAAGAGCCGGGCCCGTTACGGCGCCGGGCAGCAGGACCTGGCGGCACCCTTGGAGGGTGGTGCCGGGGTGCGGGGCCCCTTTACCAAGTTCCAGCCCCAGCCGTCGACCCCGCAGCCCCAGCCGCCCCCGCAGCCGCAGCCGTCTGCGCAACCGCATCTTTACTTGCAGCGAGGCTCCTGCAAGACGCCCCCGGACGGCAGCCTCAAACTCCAGGAAGGCAGCAGCGGCCACAACGCGGCCTTGCAGGTTCCCTGCTACGGTGAGTGCACGTGCGGGCCACCTGGGGCTGGGGACGGCGGGGTGCGTGGCTTCCGCATCCCTTGAAACTGGAGGCTTGCGGGAGGCCTGAGTTGGCGGGCTAGGGGCGGGGTGAGGACAGCGGTGGGTGACTCCGGTCAGAAAACGGGATCGATCGCTGCGAGGGAGCCAAGGGGTCTGTTCTGCCTCCTTCGTGTCCGCCGGCCCAGGCGCAGAGCGTTTCGGCTGTTAAACTCGACCTGAAGTTTGTTTTTCCCGGTCCCTTCGGCATTTCCCCAAACCGCTCGCTTTGCGCTGCCTGCTGGGCGGGATTTGAAGCGGATGCTTCTTACCGACCCAGAGCGTGCGGCGGGAAGGAGTCTCCGCCAACTCTCGGGCGCGGGGAAGCGGGGCTGCGGAGGTCTCGCTCCTCTCCGGCTGGGAGGCTCCTCCGGCGGCGCCGCCGCAGGTGAAAGAGCCGCAGGTGCGGAGCCCCGCGGGAAGCCCGGAGCTCTGCTGGCCGAACGCTCACGGGAAATCCAGGCGCACTGGCGCGACACAGTGCAGGGCCGGAGATCCTGGGGTCCCAGGAGACACTGGGGTCTGGCAAGACCCGAGTCCTGGGACGCAGAGCACTACTGGCGGTGGGATGCGGGCAGGCCAGAGTTCCCCTGGCGCTTCTCTCTCGGCGATTCTTGGAGGCGGCAGGCCTTTGAACAATGGTTTAGGACGGAGTAGGAGGGGAGATAGGAAGCCGCCGAGACCCAGGTGACCCAGGGCTGTGGCAAGAGAGAAGGATCTGCGTCCTGATTTGAGCCCACGGGGAACCCTAGGGAGCTGGCCTAAATGACCTCCAAGCCCCCTTGAACCGAGCTGCAAGAGGCAGGCCTGGCCCCCAGAGCACTGCCACCGATGTCGGCAAGAGAGCCACTCAAGGACGGACTCTAGCCAGAGCAGTTCGGTAGCCTGGGCCTTCTCTTCTTCCACAGAATCGGGGTTCCTGAGCCTGAGAGAGGAAGGGGGAGTAACCACGCTGAAAGGGAAAAACCTTCTCTGGGCGGGACCCCTAAGCACAGACTCTCCCTGAGGCCTTGGCGTTCAGGCCTGGCCCTGGTGAGGTGAGTTGGGGGCAGGGAATTTGCCCTAATCCCGGCTGATGGAGAGATACTAGGCCTGGGGACAGAGGCTGGGACACAGTGGAGGCCTTGGTGGCGAGAATAATCCTGTGAAACAGCCGATGGCAGACGTTTTTTCGTATTCAGGTTCATTCTTTCACAGGCGCAGAACAGTTCATAGATGGCTGCTGACAAACATTCACAGTCATACGCTTGTCTACAATTACATTCGACACACACAGACACACACACACACACGCACACACACAGAGTCTTCTTTGGGAGCCGATGTGGTCATACCCCAAGAACACATCCCCATGTGGCCATGAACAAGCTACATACTCCCAAACCCATAGGACAGGACTGGGAACAGATTTAGAAAAATTCAGTGGCCCTTCCCCACTTCCTCCACCTTTCTTCTTCACCTCCGGTTGGAATGAGATCAGGCACTCAGATCACAGACCCCCAAAGCTCCACACACAGACACACAGGCAGGCACCCACACGCAGGCACCCACAGCTCCCATACAGGTGCTGCGTCTGTGCTAGGCAGACAGAGACTCTCAGTCCTGTCCATACAGGCCAGCCTTCCCAGCCCAGGGGCGCAGGCCCCAGCCCGTCCCTGTCATTCGGGACTATTAGGTGAGAGCAGGTCACAGACTAGGAGACACCTGGAGGTTCATCCTGCATAGCCAGGGGCTCATGCTTTCTCTCCGACTGCATTGGATTTTCATATTTTAAATAAAATTACCAGTGAGAACTCTGAAGAGGCTGAGAGCAGCTGAAGCAGCTCCCCACCTCTTGATTAGATGCCTTCAGGTCTGGAGGGAAGGGGGAGAGGGCTGGCCTCCCCTGAGCCCTCTCTCTGTGCCCTGCTGGGCCCCCACAGCCAGCCTGGCCCTTCCTCTTCTTGCTCTAGGCTTTGGAGCCGAGGGAAAGGGCCAGCCGTTTGACCTGGGACTGCCCCTAACCCACGGCAGTGCGGCCTGACAGCAAGCACCTTTCCAAACCCCGGTTTCCTCATCTGCATTCTGGGGTGGTAACAGAAAGGCCTTACTGAGTCGTAAATGTGCCTCTGCAGAGACAGCAAGAGGCAAAAGCCCTCCTCCCCAACCCATTTACAGCCCTATCCAAACTCCGTGCTGCTGGGAACTTGAGAGCATCCAATTCTGAGGACAGGGCAAGCTCCTGCCACTGCTCTGGGTCATAAACTGCAGGCTGGGACCAAAGGCAGCCTCTAAACACCCGCAGGACCCCACTCCATGCTACCTAAGATGGAGGCATGGCTGGGGCAAAGCCGCAAACAATAAACAGCAAGCCACTGTTCCTTCTTTTCCCTCTCTCAGTAGCTGAGTCTCCCTGGCCAGGAGAGGTCTGGTTCTTCTAGGAAAGAGATTAGGCTCATTAGGTCTAAGATGGAGAAACTGAGGCTCCAAAAGGTGAGGCTCTGCCCTCTACAGAGGTAGCCAGGAGGAGGGCCTCTGGAGTGGGATCCCTACACTGCCAGCAAGCCGGGAAACTGAGGCATGCATTGACAAGGATTCTCCCCCACAGTTGTGAGAGTGTACACTAAAAAGGGGAGAAACAAAGTTCAAGGAAAAATCCTTAGACGTTTTCAAGAGCTTGGAGAAAGTCTGAGGCAGGGGTGGCCTGGATACCAGTACCGGCGCTGGCTGATCTCCGACTTCAGGCAGGCAGCTGAGACTTGGCAACCACTCCCAGCCCTGGGGGTCCAGGGCAAAAGTTAAGCTGTTCTTTCGCATGTGTAACTACACCTAAAAAAAGGGAGAAGCTCAGAGGCCTCCTCCCGGGCCTCAGCTTCGGGGGCCACTCCCGGCAGAGTCCAATTGCCCCTAGGCAAGGAAGGCGCTCCCAGCAGCTGCGCCAGGGCCAAGCCGAGGGAGTGCGGGGTGGGGACGCCGCTTCAGTCTCTTGCTGGCCGGGTCTGATCCGGGTTGCAGAAACAGTTGGTGAGAGAAAGCCTCCCGGACTGCAGACGTCCCTATCCCAACTTGGGCCTTCCTTTCCCCAAATGTGCTAAAAGAACGACGATTAAGGCGGCTCCGCAGTGTCCTTTGGGTGCGGGGACTGCATTTTTACGAAAGAGCCCCCACCGAGCCCTCTTCCGCGGCAACCCAGACCTCCCTTGTCTCGCCCCAGACTCTGAGTCCGCTCTTTGGCCTCCCGAATTCCCTGCCCAAGCCCAGGGTGGGCCGCCGGGCCCCAGGTGACGTGTCAGGTTGGAAACCCGAGGTTTATCAGCGACTCAAAGAGTCTCCTTGAACTAAGGAAAGGGACTCCGGCGCCTCGCCTCCAAACTCCGGATCCGACCCCGGGAGCCGCAGCCGGCGCGTGCCAATCCTTGGCTACGCGTCCCGGGGATGCGGGTCCACTGCGGGAAGCTGCCCTGCTCCCCCCTTCCCTTTCGCTTTCGATTCGTTGCAGGCAGGTTTTTGTTGAAAGCAGATTGCTACCTCTCCATCCACCCACCCCGGAGAGCAGCGCTCTCTGCGCCAAGGTCTGGGGAGGCGCGGGCCAGGCTAGAGCCCCTGGGGTGCCGCTTAGAGGCCCAGTCCCGGATTTTTCGAATTAGATTCAGTGTTTAAATACCAGGAGGCATTTATTTTCCCTGCACCGACACAATCCATGCACCACGAAATGGGAAAATTCTGCTGGGGTTGTATTTGAATTTAGTCAGAGAACTGGGGTGTGTTTTTTTTTTTTTATGTGAGAGACGACCCAAAGAAGACAGAAACTAAAACTCGGCAAAAGCAGCAAATGCCCGTGGGTGACTGTGCGGTGATCGGAGGAAAAATCGAGCCTGGGACTGAAGCCTGCTCGGGAAGGGGCGACTGTTGTTTAATTTTGGAGGGAGGGATGGCGAAGGAAGATGCTTTCGATTTTTTACTTTGTTAATTTCCATAGCCACCAGCCTTCTTCTCCAGTCTGGTCCAAACACATACGTTCTTAAGTAGAAAAACAGAGGGCTTGGATTAAAACTCAGTATTTTAAGTCAATCGACTTGCGCAATTTTTCTTTATTACAATTTACATATAGCGAAGTGCTTAGCTCTGAGGAGGAAAGTTGGAAGAATTGTTATGTGTGTGTACACTGTTAGGAAGACCATCTGGATAAAGAAACAGACCATTCGCTTGTTTCTTTAAAGGCTGTAAAACGTTAAAGCAAAAACCTTTTTTGTAAGTTGTTTTAAGAAACTTTCAGAAGAGACTTCAGATCACCGGGGACCCCATTTTGTTCCTGACAGCAGTGTTTCTTGGGTAGGGTGACACTGTAACTTGGGCATTTGCGCGGTCGGGACTCTAATGCGAAGTTCCAAGTGGCTGCGCCGGGAACCTCGCCGCGAACCCGGAGCCGCGAGGGCTGCGATGCCGGCCCGCAGTAGGAAAACAAAACGCCCTACAGAAAATCTCGCGGAAGTCTTGGAGGCCCCCCTCCCCACCCCCAGGACACTGTTTTCGAAGATCAGCTGGGCGCACTTTCTCTAGGACACGTCCCTTCTTCTCTGTCTTGGCCCCCTTCTCTCTGCCCGCAACGTGCGCAGCTTTGTTTTGGTGGCAAACTGAAATATGAAATGGAAATATATTGGCCTTTGCAACTGCCAGGCGTGAGAGGAGGTTGACGACTGGCGCGTTTGTCCGGGCTTCGGACTTCTCTGCAGACCCCTGGACTGGGGTGCCCGAGGCCAGGAGAGGAGGAGGATAGTTGCCCCGAGCCCCAGAGGCTCCGAAGACTTGGGATGACGCTCGAGGGCCGCGCTGCTTTGGTGCGCCTCTCGCCGCGAGGATAGGCGAGGTGTGTGGGTACGGGAGTGTGTGCTGGAGAGAAGAGAGAACGCTTGACCGGAGAGAACTTCCTGCCCCCACCCCCGCCAGCATCAGCGTCCTTAGCCCCCAAACCCCTGCTCAGGAAGCCGAAGGACCTAGGCCCAGGCAACTGTGTAGGGTAGGGCGGTAAGAGCGCCGTTCTGCACCCAGACGTCGACTGCCAGGCGCCACTTGGCCACATGCGCCCGCAGCGCGGATTCTCCAGCCGTCAGCACAGATCCTCGCCGAGGAGACAGTTATCAGGTTGGGAAACCAACACTGTGAGGATCTGGCTATATGAGATCTCGTCCGGGCGATGTAGAGAGGAAGCCGACCGTCCTGCGGTGCCACGAAACAAGTGAGAAGCAGCCCTTCCAAACACGGCCCTTTGCGGGGAGGAGGAGGCACCTCTCTCCAACCAGCGAGCCCTCCCAGCTACAGCCGGGGTCTTCTCTAGCATCAGTTACCGGCGGCCTCCAGGGACCCTGCCTCCAGAGGTGCAGCCCGGCACACCTCTCCTCTGCAGAGGTGTAAACCCGTGACACTCCCATCTCCATTCAAAACGCTCCTTCCTCGCCCAGTACAGGGGTGCGGACTAAAGCAGGGGCAACAACTTGCGTGCTGCCTGGAAGCAGGTCCCTCAGAAAGGATGACAAAAGCTTAATGGTGTGACAGAAGCTTCCACTGTGTCCAGAAAGAGGTAGCAGCCGCCCCATCAGTTGCACCCGCCCTGGCCCTCACCCCCCAGCACATTAACAAAGACCTGCTTCTGCACCTGACCTAACCCGAATCAGCCAGCGCCCAGGAGGGAGGAGTGGAAGGGAGCCTCGGTCAACGATCAGCCATGAGTAAAGTGAGGAAGAGCCACGCAGAGGCAAGGCTCTAAGGAGTCAAGGCTGGGGTGTGGGGTGGCATGCAGAGCTGCAGGCTGACTGGGATTTGGACTCCAGAGGCAGTTGGAAGAGTCACCTTGGTGCTCCACGGCTCCCAGGTTGCCCTTTTGGTGAGAAGGGGGTTACTGGGAGATCCCAGCGGGGTAGGAGGCGCCACCACTCGCCATGTACCTGTTTTTCCCAGTGATCGTGGCATTTGTACTGGGGACCGCTTGGTCATGGCTGCTAGGCACTGGTGCCACTGCACACTGGGGACAGAGAGGGAGCCAGTGCTGCCTCATCGGATTCTTAAAGCAGATTCTTTAAGAGTGAATTTTCCTTCTGAACTGGAGGCCCCAGAGCACCGACGTTGGCCCCACGCACCTCCCAGAGGGACAGGACCTGGTGACCCACGTCAGAGCAGAACAGCTGGCTCTCTGCAGCTCTGAAGGCCACAACCAAGAAGGCTGGGAAGCTGTAGGAGGTTTGGACCACGACACTGATGTCCAGCGTGGCACGCGTGGGGACCAGGGCCCACAGTGGGGTTAGATCACCCCGGCCTCCACCTTTGTGTTCTCTACTCCCACATGGCCTTGGAGACGTCCCTTCTGCTCAGGGTCCGAACTTTTGCTCTAGGAAATGCAAGAGTGTCGACAATTTCCAAAGACCCTCTCGGAGTTTCTGTGCTGGTAGCAGTCTGGGCCCACCTTCACCCCCTTTCCCTCCCCTCCTCACCCCCACATGCATTTTTGCCCAGGAGAAATCCGTGTAAGGTGGGTGAAAAAGGCTTCCCTGGAGGCTGGCACAGGTCCTGAGTGGGGAGCCATCCCAGGACACAAAGCCAGCTGGAGGTCCTGCAGGGTGGTGGTGGAATGCAGCTTCTGGGCTCAGGACTGGGATGTAAATAGGGAGAGGGCTGAGCAAGTGTCTTTGTGTCCACACGTGACCAGGCCCAAGTTGAGGCCCCGGCTCATGGTCCCTGTGTCCGCTCATCTTCCCTATCCCAGTATTTATGGAGCACTTTCCCTGGCTGGACTTTCTAGGAGATAGAACACACCCAGCACCTGCCTCCTGTGTTTCAGCTTGTATCCTTCCAAGTGTGTTGTTCATTTGGGCTTCACAAAGGTTCACTGGTTGGAGAATGAATGAAGAACTGGTGTCTCCTGCAGTGTTGCCCCTGCATGGTTAAGTGCACCTAGGAGCACCTTTGGCTGTGTGAGGGCCGGCTTGGGTGTTTGTGTGAGCGTGTGCACAGCACGAACGCGGGCGGTGTGTGCCTCGCCCATTCTCACAGGGTCCACGTCCTGCTTTTTGAGTGTTTCAGGGTGAGGCCTAGGGTTTGTGTGTAGTCCAGTGAAAGGCATGTCTGTCCTCCAGCACTTGTGTCTGTGTACCCCAGTGTGTGAGCCTCAGGTGTGCAAGGGTGAGTACCCATGTGCATGGCTCTGGAGCCCCTCTGGGTCCATGGGTGGCGTAGCCTCTGCCTCCAGAAGCACACCCAGGGAGACAGTGACTAAGTGCCCTTGCATCATGGTCTGTGGCCTTCCTGCCCTGGTCATGGCTCCCAGGAGCAGCTGACTCACTGAGTGGCAGGCAGAGTCTCCCTGTGGCAAGTCCCTGGTAGGGCCCAACCATCCCCAGTGTCATCCTGGGACCCTCAAACGGGGTCCATCCCGCCCGCCCGCACTGTGGCGAGGCCTTCCAACAACCCCGCAGCTCTGGAATGTACCCTCTGTGCCGTGTGGCTCACCGCGGAAGAGACGCGTCTTTGGCACTGTCCTTACACACACTGCTGACCCCATTTAGCACACAAACAAACTGAGGCCTAATGGGAAATGGACCTCACAGCCGGGTTAGCGGGAGGGCAGAAACCCACTGAGTTCTCCTTCTGATACAGTGGGTGGAAAGGCAGAAAGCGCTGGGGAATCTCATCTACTCACCCGCTCTCGTTGGATCTGACTCTTGCAGTAAGTCCAGTGAGTCACATTCTCTCTGCGCATGAGAGAGAATGCGCATGCCCTGGAATAGGGCAGATGCTTCCAGTCCTGCCTCAGTCTCCTTAGAAGTAAAGCAGACCCCACTGTGAGCTCCTGGGCATTAGAGGAGAACAGGAGAGCACCCGCCGAGTTCCTGGTAGGAGTGTAGTGACCTGACTCCAATCCAGCTCCACCAGGCTGGGGTTCCTGCTCTCTGCCCAGCTCCCCAGGCTGGGTTTTCTTTTCTTAAGTTCATGAAAACCACAAGCCAGGATCAGTTGTGGCCAGAAGACCAACTCCTCCCGCTGTGCAGGACTGTCCACCGGACCCTGAGGGCCTTTGGTTGCATCCAGGATCCTGGCACCTCCCCCAACCCTGCAACACACACACAATGGGTCATGGTGACATGGCAGGGGTTCCACCCAAGGTTGGGAGAGATGGCAGTCATCTCCTGGCCCACACGTCTTATTTCACAATCAAGGGGACTGGAAGGCCTGATTCCATTTACATATGGCTCACCAAACTGCCTGTCGCTACGCCAAGCCTTGTGGGGGATTCTGGGAAGCTCTGGATGCAGCCCCTGACTTCAGGTCCAGAAGCAGAGACAGACAAGCGGCCTTGAAATTCCAGTTCAATGGAACGGGCGCTGAGGTGGGGAAAGCCCTGACTCAGGCTCTGAGGAGAAGGTCAGGCTGGCTTGCCCTGGGGGGTGTAGGCGCCACCAGGGTTTTGTAGCTTATTGGAAGTCACTTAAGGGAAGGGTTCAGGAAAGTTGGGGGAAGCTGGGATTTGTCAAGGCCGATGAGTCTTCTCTAGTGCCTGGAAATCCTGAGGCTTCTTCTCTCCTTGACTTCTTCCTTTTCTCCCTCCATGCTTTCGCTGCAGATCAAGAGATCTTGGTTTTTCTCTGGAAGTAGCCGTGTATAACAGCCCCCTTACCTCTCCAGTGCCACCCCATTTCTCCATGTGTTGAATGGCGCTTTGGCCCTGTCCCACCTGGGAGGGGGTGTGAGGAGGATGTGATGATGGAGAGAGGTAGCGTCCCTGCCCCGTACATCCTGCACCACCAGGTTCTCTGCCCTGCCACTCACACTATACCCTTCCAGGGTGCTAGGATATTGCAGATGGTAGTGGTGGGTTCCTTCCCGATCAGGTTTCAGAGTAGGGATGTAGACTTTAGGGTCCTCCTGGATGGGTGAGCCTCCCCGGTGTCTCTACCTGGCCACAGAGATTCATTCACATCTGGTTCACATCTCAGCACGGAGCTGGACAACTCCAGCTTTATAGCCTCTGCCTTCAAGGAGGGAGCTCACTTTCAGACGGGAAGACAAACATCCACACGGCTCTACTGCACGAGTCCCCTTTCGAGGCCTCCACCTCCCCATCTCTGAACCTTCTTCCTGGGACTTGGTGGTTTCAGAGGCCTTGGGGTCCTGTGATATTCACCAAGAGAGGTGGGTGGGTCCTCCAGAATCCTCAAGATGCCTCGGGGTCCCACACTCTTCCCCATTCATTGTACCAGGAAAGGGAGAAGGCTGCTCCAGTCTGCCAAAGGGTAAGGGTCTGGCATGCCAGACCTGGCTCTTGGCCTCAGTTTTCCCATCTACAGGACAGAGACCATAATGGGTTTTGAGGCGAAGAAGGCTTGGAGTTGGCTGCTGCTGCAGAACCATGTGACAGCCCAGAACGAGTGAGCGCTCCTGCCTGTGCCCCAGACAGTACCCCAGTGCTGCTTGTGTATTATTTCATTTCATCGCCGTCACAATCCTATGAGAATGATGCTATTATCATCCCCATTTCACGGATGAAAACTGAGGTTCATGGAAGATAAGTAACTCGCTCACAGTGGGACAGCCAGGAATGAAGAGGCAACTCTTGATGGCCAAGGGCTCCAAGAAACCTAAAAGGCATCCTGTTTTAGGATGATCCTGATTAGGCTTGAGATCACCCTACTTCTCTCCCAGATGATGTGGAGATGAAAGACAGGGTCTTACAAACATGGCCCTCAAAGCGTTCTTCTCAACTTCACATCCCGAGATGCAGAGGGCAAGTGATGTCAAGGGTAAGCTTTGGCACCTGGCAGGTTCAAGTTCTAGACCTGACTCTGTGACCTTGGGCACACCTTCCTCACCTGTACCAGGTGAGAACAGGGCCCCAGGCATAACATAGGGCCTCATAACTAGTATGAGGAATGACTGCATGAGCTTCCAGAGGTTTCAGGAACATGACAGAACCTTTGATTAAGGTAGGGCGGAGCTGAGAAGCATCTGTGGGACCAAACAGTGGAGGAATAACACCTGCCCTCCGGGAAAGAGGAGAGACTGCAGGAAGTTTTGTCTGTTTTGTTTCAAACTTTCCCCAGAGCCTGGAGCTGGTATACATATTAGATGCTCAATAAACGCCTGTTGCTGAATGAATGAATGAATGAATGAACGGATCATACGGGATGGGAACATGCTAGGAACTCTGTACATCTTTCCACTCTCTCTTCATCCATCCTTCATTTGAATTGAAGCCTGGGGTGAGAATCTGCTTTGTCGTTCTCTTGCATTCTGGTAGAAAATGATAGATTTCTTTTTGCAGGGTTCCCTGTTGGGTGTAGGAGCAGGGAGGGTCTGGGTAGCTCTATTTTGCACAAGCCTTGGTCCTCTCAGACTCTAGCAGCTGGAGGAGCACCCCTTTTTGTCACTGTTCTTCCTTTGGTCTCACCCCACAGGGCACAGGCGTGGCTTCTGACTGCCACGCCTCTCGGGGTTGGCTCTAGTCAAACAGTTTTCTCCCTTCGTTCCCAGCTCTCCTCCTCAAGTCTCCCCCATTCCCTACAGTGACTTCCATGTCCTTCCTGCCGGCACCGCCATTCCTGCCGCCTGCCCAGGGGGCTGCCTGAGAGCTGCTGAGGTTCCTCCCTTAGTACCTCATTCACTCATCCTCCATCCCAGGACTCTGATACTCACCTGCAAGGGATGCAGCCCTCTGTTCTGGCCAGGGTGCCATCCTGACGTCACCTGGGTTCCCAGCTGGGCATGCGGCTCCAAGGCCCGAGCTTTTCCCAGCACACCCATGATTCCTTCCACCCGCCCCACTCCAGCACTGGAGGTCTGATGGCACTTGGACATCCGTGATCCCCTAAGTCTCACCAAAGGCCTATGTGGAGGAACTGAATCTCCATTTTGCAGATCAAAAACAAAGCTCAAAGAGGTGAAACAGCTCAGAAGGAACGCATGGAGGAGTGCGTGCCTGGCAAAAGCTCCTCCTCCCATCCAACAGATCCTTCAGCCTGGCACTCCTGTGTAGGGCAGGGACCAGAGCGTTTGGCAGTGGGCGAACTGGCTCCTGCCCTCAGGGAGCCCATAGCCTGGTTAGCGTGTGCTGCATGCCATGGAAATCCCCAGGGAAAGTGAATGGACTGAGGCTTCCTGAGCATGGACATTTGAAGTGGGCATTGAAGGTTGAATAGGAGCTTACCAGCGGAAGAAGCTGAAAGAGGCCCTCTAGACTCAGGAAACAGCATGAACTAAGGCTCTGGGTAAGGGAAGAACATGAAACCAGTGTGTGGAGTGCAGGGGCATGATGGATGCTGGTGAGATGGGCTGAGGAACAGCAGGAGCACAACTAAGAGAGCCTTTTATTTCGTTTTTATTTATTATTTTTTGAGACAGAGTTTCACTCTTGTTGCCCAGGCTGGAGTGCAGTGGCACAATCTCAGCTCACTGCAACCCTCCGCCTCCCAGGTTCAAGAACTTCTCCTGCCAAGTAGCTGGGATTACAGGTGCCCGCCCCCACGCCTGGCTAATTTTGTATTTTTAGTAGAGACAGGGTTTCACCATATTGGCCAGGCTGGTCTTGAACTCCTGACCTCAGGTGATCCACCTGCCTCGTCCTCCCAAAGTGCTGGGATTGCAGGCGTGAGCCACTGCACCCGGCCATAGGTACCTCTTATTTCGTTTCACCTGTAAGGAATCATACAGTGTTTCTCCTTTGACGTCTGGCCATTTGGATATCTTCTTTGGAGAAGTGTATTCAAGTCCTTTGCCCGTTTTTGAATTGGGTTGTTTCCTTGTTCTTGAGTCATAGGAATTCTGGATATTAATTCCTTTTCGATTATATAATTTGCAAATATTTCTTCTCATTCTACCGCTGTCCTTTCGCTCCCTGGATACTGTCCTTCGATGAACAAAAGTTTTACATTCTGATGAAGAAGCACAATTTTCCCATTTTTCTTTTGTTGTCTGTGCTTTGACTGTCATATCCAAGAAATCATCAATAACTCATGTTGTGAGGACTTTCCCATGTCTTCTTCTAAGAGCTTTATAGTTTAGCTCTTAGGAAGGTCTTTGATGCACTTTAATTTTGAATATGATGTAACATAAGGCTCCAGCTTCATTCTTCCTTATGGGGATATTCAGTTTTCCCAGCACCATTTGTAGAAAAAACTGCCCTTTTCTCATCAACTGGTCTTGGGACCTTTGTTGAAAATCGATTGGGCATATATTTGACAGTTTACATTTGGTCTCCATTCTGTTGCATTTGTCTGTCTGTCTGGCCCCTGAATGGTCTTCTCAGGTAAAGTCCAGGATCGCAAAATGCCCAAGGACCCTTGTAGGCCATCCATCCATCTCCCTGCCTGCAGGCCGGTGACGGATTGGCCACAGAGATTTAGCTCAGGGACACACTTGTTTTCCAGGACCTGGAGCTGATGAGAAGGGTTGGAGGACAGAGCCACAGGCGAGGACTCTAGAAACACAGTCTTGGCCCTGACTAGGCCCCTGGCTATTTGGGGGCCCCTCTGCCCCTTTAGTTGACCATCCCATGAGGACGCGGCCTTTGGGGAAATTCTCATGTGCTCTTGGGGTCTACACACCCACCTCCTGGGACCACTTCCTTTATTAAGACGATTTCAGAATCCTTCCAGTGGAGCTGGGAGGAGCTCCAAGAGGGAAGCATCCAGTGGCTCCATGCTGTTGGCCCTGTGCATATTTTGAAGATTTTCTGTTTGATTCTCAAAAGAGGGACCTGCTCTCCCTGTCCCCCACCCTAGACCATCCAGTGAGCGGCACAGCCAGGGTTGGGGCTCCAGGGACTGGACAGCAGGCCCCAGGGGAGCACAGCCGCAGAGAAGCACCTGTCCCCTGCTCCCCCTCCTGGGAACTTCCCCAGCCTAGGTGACCAAACAGAGGCCCGCTTGAACCTGGTCTTCCAGCCATGTGCCCTAGTGCATAATTTCTAGAGTTCTTGGAAAAATCATACAGACTGCGTTCATTCCACAATTGGGCTACATAGGCTGCCTGATGCTTCCGATGCCTTTGATTTGGAGAAACCAGTGGAGCTCAGGACCTGGAAACAGATTTCAGCCCGCACAGTGGAGTGACCTCAGGCAAATTAGTTGACCTCTTTGCCTTGGTTTCTTTACTTGTAAAGTGAGGATAAGAATCGTGTCTACGAGTTAGTGATAAGGTGAGGCTTAAATAAGGTGAAATGGATAAGGATCTTAGAACAGTTCCTGGAGCATAGTAAACGCTCAGTAAATGTTAGCTGTTATGATTGATAAGATTTTGCTGGAACCTTGACTATGTCAGACTGGCCAGAAGATTTGACAGGCAGTTAAAGGGGACCGGGATGCATAGAGCTGGAAAACGAACAAATTATTCCTGAGTCTACGATTACTGTGTGGTTGACGTTGTCTTTTAAAATATGGATGAGTGATGGGAGGCGTGGGGCTACCATCTCTACGTATCACAGGGGCGGGAGGCTTCAAGGAGGGAAAAGGAGCCACCCAGACCCCTCAGGCCCTTCGTCCCCATAGGCTGCTGTGCCTCGTCCCATGCACCATGAGCTGGGGCTTAACCCTCTCCCTGCTGAATGTGTTTTCTGTGTTTATTTGACCCAGACCTTCAGCCTGGACGCGGGTGGTGTTGTGTTCCTCTCTGATCAGCACAGGGCGGGGCACAGAGAGTGGGGCTCAGGGAATGTCAGGCAGGCTCTGTACCCTCCCTGGACCCCAGCTGGCCCATCTGGAATTAAGAAAGGACCCGGTGGGCATGGCCCTGGGCCAGACCTGGACTTTCCGCAGAAACCCATTGGGAGATAGTAGTATCCTCAATTTGCAAATGAGGAAGGTGAGGCTGTCACGCTGTGACTTGAACCCAGATCTCCTGAAGCCAAAGAGTCTTTTTCCTTTCCCCTTCCCTGCCCATGGGGCTCATGCCCACTGCCTGGACAGCCTCATGCCTGTGTGCCCATCAGACACGACCAGCACGTGAGAGCTCTGTAGACTGCGGAGGGCGGGGCCCTGGGAGGGGTTTTCAGCACACCGCATGCTGTACGTGGGCCACACCATCTTCGCTCATCTACTGGAATCATGACCACAACCCCTGACCGCCCAGACCCCACTCCCTCCTCCCTCCAGAGCCATCCTGAGAACCAAGGCAGCCCAGCCCAGCCCAGGACCCCCATGTGATGTGTGGGAGCAGTTCCCATGGGTGAAGAAGGAGACATACCCTTCTAAACAGAACGAGTCATGCCCTCCTCACTTGTCCAGCATTGGCAAGGCCAAGGACAAGAGGCCAGTTTGGAAACATTGCCCGTACCATGTGGCGGGTGGACAGCGAGGGCCAGGCCTCCTCGGGGAATGCATGTACCCAACCCCTGCTGTACTAACACGTCCCCCAGGACTTAGCCCCACGAGAGAAGATTCCACAGAGCCCAGTTTTGTGCTACACAAAGTGTCTCCTCAGGAGATCCATCCTGTTGCAGGGGACCCGTCCTCCCAAGGAGTAGTAACGGGTGGAAAAGAGATGCACTTGTCTTGTGTTTGCTGTGGATTAAGGTTTTCGTGGTAGAAGGGACACACCATGCATTTTATTTTATTTTATTTTTATTTTTTAAAGATGGGGTTTTGCCATGTTGGCCAGGCTACTCTCGAACTCCTGATGTTAGGTGATCTGCCCACCTTGGCCTCCCAAACTGCTGGGAGTACAGGCGTGAGCCACTGCACTTGGCCACAACATGCATTTCGAAGCAGAGACTTGTTTGAATTTTTTATTTTGTCCAGTTGAGCAGAAGTCAATGAAGAAAACATTTTCTTCCCTCCTTCCCTCCCTCCCTCCCTCCCTCCTTCCTTCCTTCCCTCCCTCCCTCCTTCCCTCCTTCCCTCCTTCCCTCCTTCCTTCCTTCCTCCCTCTCTCCCTTCTTGCCTCCCTCCCTTCCTCCCTCCCTTCCTTCCTTCCTCCCTTCCTTTCTTGAGACAAGGTCTCACTATCACCCAGGCTGGAATGCAGTGGCTAAATCATGGCCCGGTGCAGCCACAACCTCCTGGGCTCAAGCAATTCTCCTGCCTCAGTCTCCTGAGTAGCTGGGACTACAGGCTCATGACACCACACCCAGCGAATTTTTAAAATGTTTTGTAGAGATGAGGATCTTACTTTGTTGCCCAGGCTGATCTCAAACTCCTGAGCTCAAGCAGTCTGCCCACTTTGGCTTCCCAAAATGCTGGGATTACAGGCATGAGCCACCACGCAGGGAAAAGAATCATTTTCAACTAACGTGTTAATTATGAATGTGGAAACATTGATTGTTTATATTTTATACTTACTATATGTGATAGGCAAAATGCTTGAAACCCAACCATTTCAAATCCCAGCCATTTATACAAAAACACCAACCAAAACTTAGATATAATTGTCCTTTAGATATTTTGAATTGTTAACTATTTTATAGTTGTAAATCTGGGATTTTTAAAAAAGCAAATATTGAAAAATCTTTTGCATTCTTATCAACTTTAAGGAAGTTGGTGACATTTGGCCTGGCGCAGTGGCTCACGCCTGTAATCCCAGCACTTTGGGAGGCTGAGGCGAGCAAATCATGAGGTCAAGAAATCGAGACCATCTTGGCCAACATGGTGAAACCTTGTCTCTACTAAAAATACAAAAATTAGCTGGGCATGGTGGCACGTGCCTGTAGTCCCAGCTACTCAGGAGGCTGAGGCAGGAGAATTGCTTGAACCTGGAGGCCAAGGTTGCACTGAGCCAAGATCGTACCACAGCACTCCAGCCTAGCAACAGAACAAGACTCCATCTCAAAAAATAAAATAAAAAAAAGAAGAAAGTTGGTGACTTTCTTAAAATAAAAAGGAGTACTGGACATGGTGGCTCATGCCTGTATCCCAGCATTTTGGGAGGCTGAGGTGGGAGAATTGCTTGAATCCAGGAGTTTGAGACCAGTCTGGGCAACAGAGTGACACCCTATCTCTACAAAAAATAATTTTAATTAGCCAAGTGTGGTGTTGTGCACCTGTGATACCAGCTACTTAGGAGGCTGAGGAGGGGGGATTGCTTGAGCCCAGGAGGTTAAGGCTGCAGTGAGCTGTGATTGTACCACTGCACTCCAGCTTGGGCAATAGAAAAAAAAAAAGCAATCCTCTAATTCCTTGAGTCATTACTTTCCCTTTCTCGTCCAAGGAGACAAAAGTCGTCTTGCTTTTTCAGTTTTTGATTCTCCAGGTTAGAATGAGCACATTTGGGCCAGGCACAGTAGCTCGTGCCTGTAATCCCAGCACTTTGGGAGGTCAAGGCGGGTGGATCACGAGGTCAGGAGTTCAAGACCAGCCTGGCCAAGATGGTGAAACCCCCGTCTCTACTAAAAATAAAAAAAATTAGCCGGGCGCAGTGATAGGCGTCTGTAATCCCAGCTACTTGGGAGGCTGAGGCAGGAGAATCACTTGAACCTGGAAGGTGGAGGTTGCAGTGGGGCAAGACGGTGCAATTACCCTCCAGCCTGGGTGACAGAGTAAGACTCTGTCTCAAAATAAATAAATACATAAAATATTTTTTTTTTAAGTGAGCACATTTGAGAAGGAAAAGACTTGGTGTTGGTGAAAGCAGCACATTCTTTCTGGAATTATATGCTGCTTTTGCAGGCTAAGAAATTCAATTGTTTAAGATTAATTCAATTCAGCACGTGCTAGCTGGGTGCCAGACACCGACACCAGGCAGCCCGAGGGGTACCTTCGTAACACTCCTCCCCTGCCTTTGGCGAGGGCGCAACCTGAAGGCAGAGGCTGCCAGGAATCCACTCTGAAAGTTTTAAAAGTCTATATCACAAAATAAATTTACCTTTAACATTTGATTTTTACAGCAGTTCCAATGTTTCCTCCCATTTACTGTCTTTGTTATATGTATGTGAAACAGGCCCTTCATTGAAAGGGACATTGGGAGCTACTTTTGACAGAGATTTATGGTTCATAAACGTCGTTCTGGGAGCTGCCGCTGGGGAAACCTGAACTGGGGAGGAGGCACCCGGGGAAGAAAGCCAGTGGGGATGACACCGTTGCAGGCTGAGCGACGTTGCCCTGGCTGTCAGCTGCCATGGTCAGATTCATCCCCAAATCATAACTGTATTCATGTATCCTGGCGGCATCCCATTGATAGAGAGGGTAAGGTGCGTGGGCAGGGGATGTGCCGTCTTCACTCCACTTCAGTCAGACCTCACAGCCATTCTGGGGTGTGGATTCTCAGCCACACCTTCCAGATGAGGAAACTGAGGCACACAAGGGTCAAGTCACTTTTCCAAGGATATCTCTCTGTGGCAGAACCGTAGGGTGTCTTGGGAGCCTCCTTAGTAATCTCCTTTAGTCTCCCCCCATTTCTTTCACAGGGGAAACTGACATTCCCTAGTCTACGTGAAGCGTTAGCTGAGCACAGCTTCAACAGACCTCTCCAACCACATCCCTGCCTCAGAACCCCTCCTCTACAGAGATCTGGAGTCGCCCCAAGGCTGGGCTAGGTACCCCTGTTTTGGTCACCACCCTGCACTGTAATCACTACCCCTGTCACCAAGCCGAGCCATTTGAAGGTAGGGGCTGTGTTTTACCGGGCTTTCTATTTTCATCACCCGGAACTTTGCCCAGCACATAGCTGGTACTCCAGGGATGCTGTTGAATGAATGAATGCAGCAAATAAGTGGCAGAACCAGGGGCCAAGCCCAGGCCTATCCTATCCTAAAGGCTTCTTATTCATTTCATTTCACGTCGTGCGGGATCTAAGCCTCTCCGTCTCACCTGCCTCAGGATGAAAGCGAGATTATAGTCTCTTGGTGAAGGTGGTGGGCTGCAGGGTTCTTTCTGCTACAGAAGGGAAACAGAGGCTTGGGGGAATTAAATGAGAGATGTCTCAGGACATGCCCAGGGCCACATGGTTTGGAGGAGTCACATGTGGAGGAGTTGAGAGGGACTGTGGGCAGACCTGTCCACTGGGCTGGACGTCCACAGGGCTGGACGCAGGAAGTGCGCAGTTTGAGTCCCGGCCCTTCCACTATCAGGTGATATGACCTTACTCTGGGCCTCTGCATCTTGGCTGTGAAGGGAGGGGCTGGTCCAGTGGGATCTCTGAGCCCTGGGGACATATTGCTGGGATGGGGGGCGCTTGGGAGACTCTGCTTCTCTGGCAGTGAGTCCTGCCGGGTCAGGGTCTCATCCAACCACCCACACCATGAGATGGAGCTTGGGAGGGGATGAGGAGCCGGGAAACTTTCAGCCCTCTTGAGGACAGAAGCTGACAGGGGCACTTAGAGCCCTAACTGAAGCCAGAACGCCCATTCCATCCCAGAAGGCATCAGAAGGTGATCTCCAAGCGTTAGTTCATATGTGGGCTTCTCATGGGGACCCTGAAGCTCAGTTTACCCCAGTCCTCTGAGATAGAAATGACCCCAGTGACTGCTCAGCGGTGCCCCCTTAGGACCAGATGAAGCCTGCCTGCCCCCTCCAGGAGTCCCCCCATGTTAGAAAGATGACCCGTCACCACCTTGAGAGGCAGTGGGCTTGGCATGGGACCATCCGGGGTCAAATCCCAGCCTGCCCCTCCTAGCTATGTGATCTTGAGCAAGTTATTCATCTTCGCTGGACCTCAGTTTTCTCATCTGTGAAGCAGAGATGCCAACACTGACCTCATGGGATCTGGGGAGGGTCAGAGGAGATTAGTGGGTGGGTCAGAGCAACGCAAACACAAGGCATTCCGTTATAGCTATCATGGTTATCACCAGCCCTGTTTGGAGACCTCCTGCCTAAGGCTTCTTGCTTGGTTGATAATTTGGGACTTGTACTATTTGGGGATGGGGGGATGATATCTTGGTATCTTGTTTTTGTTTTTTATTTGGTTCTGGTTTTGTTTTGAGACGGAGTCTCACTCTGTCACCAGGCTGGAGTGCAGTGGTGTGATCTCTGCTCACTGCAACCTCCGTCTCCCAGGTTCAAGCAATTCCTCTGCCTCAGCCTTCTGAGTGACCAGGATTACAGACACATGCCACCACACTTGGTTAATTTTTTGTACTTTAGTAGAGACCGGGTTTCAGCGTGGCAGGATGGTCTCGATGTCCTGACCTCATGACCTGCCCACCCGCCTCGGCCTCCCAAAGTGTTGGGATTACAGGCGTGAACCGCCATGGCCAGCCTTGGTTTCTTGTTTTACCATAAAATGCAACATGCCTTGCCAAGCCCTGCTTGGCTGGCAATACCTAATTCAAGAGCCACTCTGTCGCAGAAGTCTTCTCCGACCTTTTCAACAGAAACCGATCGCCCCTTTCTGTGGGCCCTGCCACGTCTGGGAAGCAGGGCTCTGGCCCTGGGGACCCTGTAACACTTGACTGTGTTTGTCCGTCATCCATCTCTTCCACCAGCCCACGATTCTTAAGGGAAGCTCTGATGAGGCGCCCAATGAATGAATCAGTGAGGCAAGACACAGGGTTGGGCAGAGAACAGGAAAGACAAATTCCAGACACAAGCTGGGGGCAGAGGGGACCCAGGCCTTGGCAGAGGGGGTCATGGGGGCTGAAGGCTGGACAGAGGACCTAAAGATGGTTCTTTCTTTCTGCCATTTTTTTTTTTTTTTTTGATACATGGAAACTTTACTCATTTGGACTAACTGTAGGACAATTGGAATTATAGGCTCAAAAATTAAAGTACTTTTTAAACTTTTAAGTTCCAACAGTAGCTTGACCCTGGCTTCCTACAGCTCTCAGAAGAGTTGCTTAAAGGAACCCCATATTCTAATGGGGTCACAGTGACTTCCATGGAAGTGAGGGCTTCCAGAGGGCTGGGGAGCAAGCCGTGCTCAGATTTGGCCTTTGTCTTGTGATTTTTATTGCAACATACAAGGCCCCTTGTAGAACTGCGAATGGTGGTGGTGATGAGGGGAAGGTGGGGAGGTTATTAGGTAAACTCAAGTCTAGGTCCTGTTCAAATGATTACAAATGTCAACTTCACAAGAGGGGTTCCAAGAGAAGGTGGTTTCTTCCCATTAGTCCACATATGTTTTCTTTTAAAAACTTTGTATTTTGGTATAATACTATACTTAGAGAAAAGTTACAAGTGGACTACAAAGAATTCCCAGACGGCTTTTACGCGGACTCCCCAAATGGTGATGCTTTGCCTTATTTGCATTGCCATTTTCGATCTCTCTGGGTCTCTCTCTGTGTATATTCTGTGTTTATGTATATATTGATACACATGCATACCATATACATCTGAATCATTTAAGACTAAGTTGCAGGCTGGGTGCAGTGGTTCACGCCTGTAATCCCACCTCTTTGGGAGGCTGAGGCGGGTGAATCACCTGAGGTCAGGAGTCCAAAACCAGCCTGACCACCATGGTGAAACCCTGTCTCTACTAAAAATACAAAAATTAGTCGGGAGTGGTGGGGTGCACCTGTAGTGTCAGCTACTAGGGAGGCTGAGACAGTAGAATTGCTTGAACTCGGGAGGCAGAGGTTGCAGTGAGCCAAGATTGTGCCACTGCACTCCAACCTGGGCGACAAAGCAAGACTCCATCTCAAAAAAAAAAAAAAATACTGAGTAAGTTGGAGACATATGCCTCTTTGCCTCTAAGTACTTCTGGGTGTACAGGTCCTGAAATAAGACACTGGTCCACATCTGAGGTCCCAGATGCTCAGTGAAGTTGATCCTCAACAGGGCAGTGTGATCAGGGCCAGCTCTGAAGGTGATTGCTAGGGGGCCAGTCTCTAGGCAGCTGAGAGCAGCCATTCTCCTGTGACTGCCTCATCTCCCTTCCTTCCTCCTTGACCCTGTCTTCTGTCTGCCTGTCTCAGTCCCACCCATAACATCTACCCCAGGAGGGGCCAGTGGGCGTGCCCCAGACCTGGGGTTCAAGTCTTGGCTCTGCCTCTTCAGCATTTGGTTTGGTTTGGTTTTCTTTTCCTTTCTTTCTTTTTTATTATTTTTTTTGTTTGTTTGTTTTTGAGACAGGTCTCCCTCTGTCACCCAGGCTAGATGGAACTCTGGGTTCAAATGACCCTCCTGCTTCAGCCTCCCAAAATGTTGGGATTACAGGCATGAGCCGCCACCCCCGGCCCTTCTTAACAGTTATTGATTCTTAGACAAGGCATTTACCCCTCTGGCCTCAGTTCCTGGGGCTGTAAAAAGGAAATATTTTACCGGGAGGTTGTAAAGAGGATGGAACACTACTGGTGGCGTCATAGATGCCCTAGTACTTTGTAACATCCAAAGCCCAGTTCCTGGTGTTTGTTTGTTTGTTTGCAAGAGCCAGCCTTAAGCCCTTTTCCTTCCTGAACTCTGGGAAGTCCACTCCATCCTTGGACTAAGAGAAAGACAGTCCCCTCACCCAACTCCTGCCATTGCAGGAAGAACTGAGAGAGCTTCTGTGTGAGGGTAGAGCGGTGGAGGAGGGGGCTGCAGCCCCTGCCTCAGCAGATGACCCCCTCGGAAGAACCCACAGGGAAGCTGGTAATAAATCTCTCAGCCACAATGAAAGCCAAACTACAAGGATGTCCTCGGGGGCTTTTGCCAGGCAAAGTCATTTGCAAGTTCGAGCACCCACTGTGCGCCAGCCTCACTGGAGGGCCAAGGAGTCCCCAGGGGTCTCCAAAGTGAGGCCACTTAGGGGAATGAAAAAGACCCCCAGTCTCAGCCTGTCTGCCACTCAGTCGCTGGTGACACTGGTGGGTCCCTTCTCTCGGTACCTCACTTTGCCCATCTGTCCAATGAGGATGCTGGGGACTCCGTGTGGGAATTCTGAGGGGACTGGAATGAGGCAGGAATGTGAAAATACCCAGAAGTGGGAGAGAAAAGACCCCTGCAAGTAAGGCCAAGGACCCACCCCATCCATCTCTGTCTCTTGTAGTGCTGGGATGGTGCAGACGCATAGTAGGGCTGAATTACTGCTTGAGTGGCAAATCCTCCCAGCTAGGACTTGGGTCTTCAATCAAACTTCCAGAAACCTCATCAGATACTGGGGCCCCAGGATCACCATGTGTCCAGAGACTTTATTGGAACTGCAGTGCCTCCTGGTGGCCAGTATGAGCAACTGCAGTGTTGATCTTGGCCTGCTGGGAGTTGAGCCCCGGAACCTGAGTGCTCAGCCCTCTGGGTAAACAGCCAGGGCCAGGGACTCCTCCTCAGTCTTGGCTCCCCACAGGGCTGTGCCCCTCCATCCCGTCTTCTATACTCCTCCCTAGCAGGAATTCATGCAGTGTTGTTGAACTGAGGAAACAGAAGCCAAGAGGTTTGTCCAGGGCTAGGGAGCTGCCAGGGTCACCTTTGGTCCTTAACGCCCTGCACTGTGGCGGGTTTCCTCGACCCCCGTCTTCCTACAAGGTCCATTCTTCCGACTCCATGCTGTAGCCTCCCCACGCAACCAGCGTGTGCAGGGACCAGTGCCTCTTGCGTCTGCAGCCCAGCTCCAAGGCTTGGGGCCCTTTCCTGCAGACACACTGGCCGCCCTCAGCTGCACCTGCAGAGCTGCCCCAGCCATACCAGAGGCAGAGGAGCCCAAGGGAGTCTGCCCCAACCCAGGCACACACACGCATTTGCATTAATCCCAGGGGTGTGTCCTGAGCCCCTACACAAGGCCCAGGCCCCAGCTCCAGACCCCAGCAGTACATCTGGGAGGCCCACTCTGACCGGCTCACCATCTAGGGAGGGGGCAGGCCCATAAGCCGGTGCTATAAAGCGGGGATTCACGGTTTAAGAGGCAAGGGAGGTCAGGGAGGAAGAAGGGTGACCCTTGGCTGAGCCTCAAAACCCAGGAGAGGCAATTCACAGCAGAAGAAATACAAAATATACACGGTTCAATAGTTATTAAAAAAAAAAAAAAAGGAAAGACAAGATCTCACTTTCATCCATCCTGCTGGCAAAGATTTTAAAAACACTATAATGACCATTGGCTCTGAAGTGGGAAGGGATACTGTGGTAGCTGAGGAAATGACACGATTCTGGAAGACAGCTTGGCCATTTCTCAGAGACCCTCAGATGTGTGGAAAATTGAACTCCGTATTTCTAGTTCTTGGAGTTTCTTCTAAGGGAATCGCCATGCATGTATCGCAAGATTTAAATCCAGACCTGCTATGATTTCAAACAAGTAGAAACCTGTGAGGCCAGCAGAAGAGGATGGATTAAATAAAACAGCGATTGTTCTCACTGTGTAGCCATTAAGAATGGCGTGGTAGAAAAATATAGAACAGCATGGAAAGAAGTACAGAATATAGTTCAATTTTTAAAAAACTTTCACAGGCCGGGCACAGTGGCTCATGCCTGTAATCTCAGCACTTTGGGAGGTCGAGGCAGGTGGATCACCTGAGGTCAGGAGTTCGAGACCATCCTGGCCAACATTGTGAAACCCCGTCTCTAATAAAAGTAGAAACGTTAGCCAGGTGTGGTGGCACGCGCCTGTAATCCCAGCTACTCAGGAGGCTGAGGCAGGAAAATAGCTTGAACGTGGGAGGCAGAGGTTGCACTGAGCCAAGATTGAGCTACTGCCCTCCAGCCTGGGCGACAAGAGCAAGACTCTGTCTCAAAGAAAAAAAAAAAGTTTACAAAGTAATGTGTTCTTTGTGTGTGTCTGTATACCTGTGTGATTTTCCTTTGGTCAGTCTTGATTTTTAAAAATCTTCCACGTAGAACATAGATTACTACTTGTAAGGAGGAAAAAAAGTCACAAAAGTTATAGAGAAAGCTATCAGGGTGAAAGTAGTAGTTAGCCACAGACAGGAAAGGCAGAGGGACGTGCCAGTAGAAGGAAGGGTGCCCTCACAGGAATGCAGAAGCCGGAAGTCACTCGTGTAGTGTGCGGGTGTGGGGGGAATGGAAGCCGGTCTCTGAGCCTCAAGCTGGACGGGGGGCTGCGGTGTCAGTCTGTGAGTCAGGTGGGGACCAGTCCTGCCTGCAGGACCCTAAGTGCCACACAAACCTGATGTGCCGGGTTGGCAGATTTAGCAAAGAGCCAGCAAGCAAACAACAAAACCGGCTTGCTCAGTGGAATCTGCATTTGAAATAATGAGTAATTTGTAGGATAAGTATTTCCTGTGCCATATTTGGGATATACTTAAGTATTAACTGTTTATCTAAAATTCCAGTTCAACCCAGTCTCCTATATTTTTTTCCGGTCATTCTAAGGAGGGCTCTGGGAGCCAGGGAAAGCTGTATGTGTTTTAGACACACTCTCTGATTGTATTTGATGGTGGTGAGCCTGAAGGTGGAGAAACCCCTCAGGAGGTCGAGACTGGATCCTGAGCCCTGAGCATCACCAGGATCCTAGAGGTCTGAGTTGTGGGGGCCCAGTTTGTGAGGATGGTGGCCAATCCCCACGGCAAAAGAGTCTTTCTCAGAAGCCTCCCTCAACTTCCTCCACCCCGTTCCAAGTGGTACTTGTCTCTTGCTTCCCATAATCCCATACAGAGCGCCCAGCATGCTGTCAGCACACGCGCCGTCCACGATTCTAATCACTGCTTTCAGATAACATTTCAACCTGTTCATGGGATAACAAATAGAAAATTCATTCAGACCAGCTTAAAAAAAAAAAAAGAAATAAAATTAACCCATAGACCCATATTGCCACTTCTGGTGGAAACTTACAGTGTTTTCTGAGGACAAATGCTCCACTCCTTTCCTCTTTTTGGTCAAAATGAGTTTTATTTAATATAAGTTGAACATCTTTGCATGTGCTAAAATGCTATCCTTTCTTAGCATCAAATTCATTCACTTGTTCATCACGTTTACTGAGCCTCTACTGCATGCCAGCTATGATACTAGGTGTTACATAGCAGGGTAAACAAAGCACATATATTCAGATATATTCCCTACTCCATGGGAGGGAGGGAGAGAGACAATAAACAAAGGGAAAGCAGAAGAACACATAAATACATAATATTAGTGCGGTGGTCCAAGCCTGTAATCCCAGCACTTTGGCAGGCCGAGGCGGGGGGATCATTTGAGGCCCGGAGTTCAAGACCAACCTGGGCAACATGGGGAAACCCCGTCTCTACTAAAAATACAAAAATTAGCAGGGTGTGGTGGCCTGTACTTGTAGTCCCAGCTACTCGGGAGGCTGAGGCCCGAGAATTGCTTGAACCCAGGAGGTGAGGTTACAGTGAGCTGAGATTGAACCACTGCACTGCAGCCTGGGTGGCAAAGCGAGACTCTGTCTCAAAAGAGAAACAGCATACAGAATAAAGACTATCAGGAAGGATCTTCCATTTATAGAAATATGATCCTTTATTTAACCAATCCCCTATTGCTGGACATTTTGATATTGTTGGTTTTCCTACATATTAAACAATGTTAAACAATGCCATGATGGACCATCTCTCTAGTGAATTTTTTTTTTTTTGAGATGATGGAGTCTCCCTCTGTCGCCCAAGCTGGAGTGCAGTGGCGAGGTCTCGGCTCACTGCAACCTCCGCCTCCCAGGTTCAAGTGATTTTTCTGCTTCAGCCTCCCAAGTAGCTGGGACTATAGGTGCCCACCACCACGCCCAGCTAATTTTTTGTATTTTTAGTAGAGACAGGGTTTCACCATGTTAGCCAGGATGGTCTTGATCTCATAACCTCATGATCCACCCTCCTCGGCCTCTCAAAGTGTGGGGATTACAGGTGTGACCCACTATGCCCGGCCATGAATTCTTACCATTATTTATTTAGAATAAATTCCTAGAAGTGAGATTTCTGGGTGACGGCATGTAAACTTTTTATTTAGTTTTTGTTTTATATATTTGAACACAATTTTGTATTTTCTCTTTAGTTAAATTTTTTTTAAATTTGAAAACATGCTGTAAAAAAAGAATTTTTTTTTTTGAGACGGATTTTCGCTCTTTTGGCCAGGCTGGAGTGTAGAGGAGCGATCTCAGCTCAGTGCAACCTCTGCCTCCTGGGTTCAAGTGATTCTCCTGCCTCAGCCTCCCAAGTAGCTGGGATTACAGGTGCCCACCACAACGCCCGGAAAATTTTTCTATTTTTAGTAGAGATGGGGTTTCGCCGTGTTGGCCAGACTGGTGTCGAATTCCTGACCTCAGGTGATCCACCCGCCTCTGCCTCCCAAAGTGCTAGGATTACAGGCTCGAGCCACCGCACCCAGCTGTAAAAAGTTTTTTGGTGTATACTTTTATGAGTTTTAACATACTCATGTGTAGATTCATGTATTCACTGCCACAATCAGGATACAGAATAGTTCCATCACACCAGCGCAAGTCCTTGATAGACAAACCTTCCCCCTCCTGCTATGCCTGGCAACCAGTGATCTGTTAGAATTTTGTAATCTGTAATTTTGCCTTTCCCAGAATGTGATAGCTGAGTGAAGGTACGCTTTATGTAGATTTGAGACTGGCTTCATTTACAAACCATAAGGCCGCCCTTGAGATCCATCCATGTCATCGTTTGTCAACAGTTCTTTCTTTTCACCTGGGGGTCGATCGTGGCATGGATGGACCACAGCTTGTGCAACCCATGTCAAAGGACACTCGGGGTGTTTCCAGTTTGGGGTGATTCTGAATAGAGCTGCTGCAGACATTTGTCTATGGGTTTGGGTTCCTCTCCACTGTAAAATAAGTCAATATTTCTGTAGAGTAAATACCTAGGAGTGGGATTGCTGGGTCATGTGGTCAGTGTAGTTTGATTAGACAAGACACTGCCCGAGTGCTTCCACCTGTGATGGATGGGAGTTCCGGGTGCTCCACACATCACCTTGGCATCATCAGGTTTTTTATTCTCACTATGAAAGGCACATAGTGGTATCTCCCTGTGGTTTTAATTTGCATTTCCATAGCGGGTAATGAGGTTGAGCATCTTTCATGCTTATTTCCTCCCTGTATATCTTCTTGGGTAAAGTGTCTGCTAGAATATTTTGCCCATTTTTTGTTAAATATTACTATTAACTTACACGCCACATTTTATTCAGATTTCACTGGCTTCCTGCCATTCCTTTTGCTGTTCCAGCAGCCCACCCAGGAGACCACATTGATACACTGAGTCCTCACGTTTCCTTGGCTTCCTCCAGTCCGGGGCAGTTTCTCAAAGTTTCCTTATTTGGAGAGCATTTCAGGGCTTGGGTGGGTGGCTGTGGGTGAGCAGGATGAACTTTGTGCCACTGGCTGGCCTGAGGACTGCCACTTCCACCCCACCCTCTGCTGAAGATTGGCAGCCCCTTGAGGGCCAGGACACTGTCTGTCTCTCCACACGGCTGTGCCTGTGCATGTGTGCTGAAGTCTAAGCCCAGTCACTACCGCCCTTTGGCATTATTTACTGGGACTGGAGCTAAACGAGGGACATTGAAGTTGAGCTCTGGACAGAGCCCAGGGCAGACGAGGTGGGTTGGGGACGTGATCAATGACTGACCTTTAACCTCTGCCCTCACCCTCACAGGACTGTTTGGACAGCAGTGGATTTCGGCAGTGCCCTTTCAATAGCATGAAGCGCCTCATGCTGGCCTGGTTTTTTTAAGGAGAATACATCAGTGCTGTGCACCCCGCCACAGGGTGTGTGGGGCCAGCTCACCCGAGAACAGAGCGAGCAGCATGTCCCCCACAAAGCAGATGTTTGGAGGAAAAATTGACATAATCAAAACCATTGAGGGTAAAATGAGCCCCCTCAGCTCCATAGGCACGGGCCTGTGCACAGCCCCACACGTGCACACACCACCCATGTCCACACCCACCCACGTGGGTCTGCAGCCACACACAACCGCCCACATGCCCGCGGGCACACACATCCCACGTGTGTGCCTGCATTTGACCACACACACTTGCATGCACACTCCACAGACCTATCCACAAGCAACTGCACATATGCTCCCCACACCCACTCACAACTGCAGACTTGTGCCACATGCCCTCAGGCGTACATCTGCGCACACAGACGCTGCCAGCACCCTCTCCCTAAAAAGGCTTTAGAAGGTCATTCTTTAAATCACCGCCAAAAGAAAAAAGAAACATCAGTCACCTTTGGAAATCTCTCAAGGGTTTTCATGTTTTTAAAAGGTGAAACTAGATAAGAGTGATGCCACTGGGTTGAACCAGGACAGGTGGGTGGAGGTGAAGGGAATGAAGCAAGGCTTTCCATTTCATGCATTTTCTCCAGCTGAATCCAACAGCCAGGGGTTCCCAGCACTGAAAGAGGCAGCTCCCAGTGGTAAGGGGATCCTCCCAGGGGGAGTTAGCAGAGGTTGAAGGGCTCAGTGGCTCCTGACTGAGAATATAATCTTGAACTGAATGCTTCCCGCTTCATCAAAAGCAGTCTATGGCAATAATGCTGACCTAGGATTGTTTGAAGCACATTGGATACCGTGATGGCCATACCGTGTGTACACCCTCGCTGGGGCGGGCATTGCTCTTGGTGATACAGGTTCACTATTTGATTGATGGCTCTGAGTAGTCAGGGGTTTACTTCCGGATCAAGACTGGAGAAGCTGCAGATTGGGACTACTGCATCTTGGACCCCATAGCCTTAGCCCCGGGACAAACCCATCATGGGAGGGGCGTCAGCATAGAGCCTTTCTGGGTCCACCAGAGCAGCTCCAGGGAGGGTGTGAGGAGTCCAACTGGTGGGTGGCCTGGACCCAGGCTGGGCGCTGTTGCTGCTCAGCCTTATGCCAGCACGAGGTGCCCCAAGGCTCTGAAGAAGGATAGCCTGGCATCCAGGCAAGCTGAGAGCTCCCTGGCGGTCTTCTCTACCAGTGTGGCAGTAGGGTGGGTATGGAGCTGGTTCCTTGCAGAAACTGGACTGGGTTTCTGGACCTTGGTTTCAATTCTAGAGCTGCCCCTATGAAGCCCGTCTCTGCTTCTCCTTCTGTCCCCTGCTGTCTGCGTGGAGACATCGCTCAAGGTCTATCCGGGTCTTTCTTCTCCCCTCTCTCCCTCAGTGACCTCAGCTGTTTGTGTGGTCAGCCTTGAATGGTGGCATTTCGTCACTGCATGCCCCTTTTCAATGTATCCCACCCGACTTCCTCCCCATTGGGTAGGAGGGTGAGGCAGTTCATTCATTTACTGGACAGACATCTCGTACATGCTCTATAGAACACTGACTCACGAAGTTGCACACAGACACCTGGACAGAGTGAGAGCTCAGTGGTGTTTGTTTGTTAGAAATTGCTCATTTATTCCTCAGCAACCTCTTACTGCATCTCTGCCACCTGACCTATCCTGTGCTGAGCCTCAGGTGAGAAGGGACAAATGGCATGAGGTCCCAGCCCAACATTCAGGGCTTGATGAGATACGAGTCAGCAAACACAGGCAGTCATTGGAGAGGGTGAGCAGAGGACAGAAAACAGTCGCAATCTGGGAGGGCTTCCTGGAAGAGCTGGTGCTTCGTTGGAGCTCCTGGAGGTCACCTGGAAGGAGGGACATTCCAGGCAGTAGGCCGAGATGGGGACTTGGGGGACCAAGGCCAGTGGTTTCCTTTGGTCAGGAACAATCAGCCTGAGCCATGGAACCTGCTTTCAGTGGCCGTCTTGTTGAGGGCACCTCAGGGGAAGCTAGATCTGACCAGCACCCAGGCCTTCGGCCATCACGCTGACTTTCCCACCAGCCCCGGATCATCTCCTTGGAGAGCAATCTGTCAGCTTTGCCCAGGGCCCAGCCTCAGGCCTCATCTCATCCCTGCCACCTGATGTCTCACACAGGCCGGAGAAATTCAGGGCCACCCGAGGAACAGCAGTGGAAACTGCAGGAGGGAGGAAGACTCAGGGGTGGCAGGAGCCTCCCAATGTCTGCAGGGGCGGGGCTGTCGTGGGGAAGGGTGCTGGGGGGTTAGAACTGGAACCAGTGAGCCAGACCTGGGCTGGGTCTAAGGGTGAATGGTCCCGCTGTCCTTGGGGCACCTGGGGGCAGTGAGCTTCCTGCTACCTTAGACTGGAAACAGCGCCAGGTGGAGAAGCTGCAGGGTGGCAGGAGGTGGATACAGATGGCCTGAGCTTGGGGTCTGAGGACTGAGACTCTGGGTAGGCTGCGCTTGTCATTCTGACAGGTTGAGTGGAGCCGCAGAACTTTGGGGAATTTTTCTTTGTTGTCTAAATGAAGATCCCCGCCACAGAATTTAAAGCAAGCTGACTCAAGACAGGTTAGAAGGCTTGCTTCTCCGACACAGACACACCCTCCCCCTCTTCCCCTCCCCTCCCCTCCCCAGGTCCTAAGGGACAGTCCTTGCTGCTGGTGAGCAAGGGAGGAGGGACCCTCAACCACCCCGCTGTCCCTATTTGTAGGTGAGACTCCAGAGATAAAATGGGTCATCTGAAGTCCTGGAAAGAGCGAGGGCCAAGGTCGGGGTTCCCAGCTCTTGGGCTAGTGGTCTTCACACCCCCTGTGTTGCTTCTATCTCTGCCTGCACACTTGGTCTCAGTGGGCAGCTGGAGGTGGACAAAACTGGACCCTGACTTGTCACCATGAAGACTGGACCTTCTGCCCGAGAGCCGGCTCAGTGCGGAGAGGCTGCCTCCAGGCGCATCCTCACTCCCTCATCCTCAGCGCTGGTCCTTCTCCCCACCAGAGGGAAAGAGCAGGATGCCTTGGTCATGTGAGGCCCCTGCGTTCCTTCTGCCACTACCTCTCTCCCTGGGAACAGAGCCTAAGACCCTGGAGGAGGGAGTAGAGGGCAGGCCAAGAGCTGAGAGGCTGTGCTCTGTCCAGAATTGGGGTATGTTCCCTCCTCTCTCTGGCCTCAGTTTCCCCCCAGTTAAAACTAGTTCAGGCTGGTCCATATCAACTCCCACTTTCTGTAACATAGAGCTCCCATTGCTGTGCAAGGTGGTCCTGATCCCTAGCGAGGGTCTGTCGGGCTGTGAGATGGGGCCTGGGGATCAGGGCTCAGGGCTCAGTGCTCACCTCCCTCAGCTCCTCATCTGGCTTCCAGGAAATTGCAAAACAGGGATGGTTATTTTTGGTGAGGCTGGGTGGGATTTCTTTAAAAAAAAAAAAAACCCAAAACATAAAATGTATTTGTCTGCCAGGAAGATAAATATCTTTGCTGAAAGCTCTTGGCCCCGCTGCCAGCTGTAGTTTGCATAATGCTGTCACTGACGCTGTGGCTGTCTGCATATGCCTAGGCTCACTCGGGTGTCACGCATGATGCCACTGGGCCGGTCCAGCACCCCCATGGTGTCTGCATAGCCAGTGGCCGGCCCTCAGGAGCAGCCTCCTGAAGCTGCTTTCAGTCCTACTCCGGGCACACATCTCCATGCCCTTTCCTTGATGCCTTGGAGAAGGAGGTGACAATACCACAGGCCAAATGTCCCTCTCAGCTTCCTCAGTGTGCACAGAAAGCCAGGGTTGAGACTGAGTCTGAAGCCGCATCCCTCAGGGTCTGGTTGGAATCAGAAGACCTGGACAAGAAGTATCATTCTGATGCTTAGTGTCCATCGCTTAGACATATTTCCAGAAGAAGAAACAGAGGATCAGAGTGCTTGATGCTCACACCTACCACACGTGCTTGTGATGAGCAAAGCTTGTGCACATGAAAGGTCGTGTCAAATGCTCCCTACACTTCTTATTGTGTTCGTTCTTTCACTCAATACAGTTCCTTTTTCCCAAGTTACAGACAAGGAATGCGGGTCTCGAGGAGCTCACACCCACATCTGTAGATACCGAGTTGGCCGCCCTTCCCTTGGTGTCTGTGCACACTCCACACATGCCCCTGTGCCCAGGGGCCTGAATGCTTGGGGGACTTCTCCAGGGTCAGAGTCCTCTAATGCTCACAGGGCCTGTGGGTCTGCAAGTCCAGACTAGAAATGTGAATATCAGTAATGGTGAAATTGCATAGCCAGCACGCTAGCTTCTTTATTTCCCACAGCCGCCCTATGCAGAAGATCCTGTAAGTATCTTCATCTCCATTTTATAGAGGGGGAAATTGAGGCACATAGAAGTTAGGTAAGCTCTCCTGAGCAAAGAACTGGGGAGTCACAGCCATAGGATTCATAGCAAGGCTAAAGAGTCCATGCCCTTGGCCAGGTGCTATGGCTCATGCCTGTAATCCCAGCACTTTGGGAGGCCAAGGCTGGTGGATCATGAGGTCAGGAGTTCGAGACCAGCCTGGCCAATATGGTGAAACCCTGTCTCTACTAAAAATATAAAAAATTATCTGGGCATGGTGGTGCGCACCTGTCATCCCAGCTGCTCAGGAGGGTGAGGCAGAATTGTTTGAACCCGGGAGGCGGAGGTTGCAGTGAGCCGATATCACACCACTGCACTCCAGCCTGGGCAACAGAGCAATACTCCATCTCAAAAAAAAAAAAAAAAAAAAAAAAAGAGTCCATGCCCTCAACCAGGGGTCCTTAACCCCCAGGCTGTGGACCAGTTCAGGCCTATGGCCTGTTAGTAACCAGGCCGCACAGCAGGAGGTAAGCAGGAGGTGAGCGGCAGGTGAGCGAGCCTGACCCCGAGTCCCACCTCCTGTCGGATCAGCAGCGGCATTAGATTCTCATAGGAATGTGAATCCTACTGTGCACCATGCATGCGAAGGATCTGGGTTGCATGCTCTTTGTGAGAATCTGGTGCCTGATGATTTGAAGTGGAACAGTTTCATCCCCAAATCATTCTCCCCACCACCCCCTCCATCCATGGAAAAGATTCTGTTCCACGAAACCAGTCCCTGCTGCCAAAAAGGCTGAGGACTGCTGTCCTAAACCCTCTGCCAGGAGGCGAGTGTGTCTACCTAGGAAGCTCACCAGGCTGTTTGGGGGTAAAGTGGCTTCCTGCCTCACTCTCCCACTCCAGCCTCCACCTCCTCTTCCTTGGCCTGCACGGGTTGACGCGTCCTTGAAGTCCTGAGCTCCTAGGAATGGGCCAGTGGGGTTCCATCTGTCAGGCGCATGGCTGCGGGCCCGGGCTGGGAGCCGTGCTCGTGTATACCCACTCAGGCCCGGGATTCGCATGCTGGGGATGAAGGTATCTGGGCGGCCTCAGTAAACAGTGGGCAGGTGCTGCTTGTAACAGGAAATGTGGCCCATGCCTCAATCCCATGCACCCTCAAGGAAGAAAGACCCTTCTTTTGAACAGTAGGTAAGAGCAATGTGCAGGGTGGGGTGGCGGGCAAGGAGGTGTTGACCCCTCAGCACTGGCCTCTTGTGACAGAGCCCCCACAGCTCCTGCTGAACCCCCAGTGGGCCTAGGCCAGGAAAGGAGCAGCACTCCTGTTTGCCTCAATGCTGGGTGCCCCTCATCCCAAGTCCCACTGGGCCAGATGTGGCTGCTGAATGAGTTTCCCTTCCATCCAGGGAGGCCATGGCACTGTGGTCAGCATTCTTGGGGCCCAGAAAAGTCCTAACATAAGGAATCCCTCTAGAGAGAGGAGCTCAGGGTCAGCGAGGTGGGGAATAAGGGCCACAGAGTTCAGACTGGCTAACTTGGGTTCACATCACGTTGGTGCTGGAAGGGACCTAGTCTAAGATGATGGCAAAGAGGCTCAGAGAGGGGAAGAGATTTGTCCGAGGTCACACAGCACGTAAATGGCAAGCCAGAATTAGAAGCCAAGTCTCCTGACCTTGCACCCAATGAGCCTCTAAGAGGAAAAAGGCAGGGGGTGGCTACCCGAGTGCCCTCCCATACCCCATTGGTTCAACCATTGATTTCTGACTGTTTCCTCCTCCCTCAGCTAAAGAGAGCTCCCTGAGTGAGCCAGAGTTACCCCCCGACTCCGACACCGTGGGGATGGACAGCAGCTACCTGAGTGTCAAGGAGGCTGGGGTGAAGGGGCCCCAGGACCGGGCCAGCTCAGACCTCCCCAGCCCACTGGAGAAGGCCGACTCAGACAGCAACAAGGGCAAGAAGCGACGGAACCGGACCACCTTCACCAGCTACCAGCTGGAGGAGCTGGAGAAGGTCTTCCAGAAGACCCACTACCCAGACGTGTATGCGCGGGAGCAGCTGGCCATGAGGACAGACCTCACCGAGGCCCGCGTGCAGGTCAGTGAGGACCACCTGGGAGTGAGGCCGGGAGAGCAGAGCCTGCCCCTGGGTTCTTGGCTGCAGCTGGGGTCTCCTGATGGCCCACCAACCACACCATGGCTTTCCTCACCTCAGTTCATTGAGAACCTGATAGTACAGGCTTCTAGCCTGCCCCTCACGCCCCCCTGTCCCAACCAGAGCAGCTCTGCTTTTGTCCTCTTTAATATTGGGCTTCTGTATTGTAGGAGGGGCAAAGGAAGGAGGGCCCCCAGTAGAGGGGCAGGAAGGCTGCTTCTGGCTGTTCCTGGGCTTTACACAGTGTGAGTCCTGGCTTTTTCACACAGAGAAGAGTTGCTGGTCCCTGCTCTGGAAGGGTTATCTCTTAGACAGGAAAAAGGACAAACACGAAGTCGACATCTACAGCATCCCAGTGGGCAAAAACACAAAACAGTTTAGCTCTTCTTTCTGCCAAGACGGCTGCCTCCTCCTCCATTTTTCAGGTCTCAACTCAACATACCTCCTCTGAGAAGTCTTCCTGACCACCATGGCTAAAGCAGTAACCCCTCTACTACCAGCCAACAACCAAAACACCCAACCCAATACAATACAGTGGAACCTGACACACTCAACCCAACTCAGTGCAACCCAACCCAACACAACCCAACAGAACTCAACTCAACACAACACAACACAATGGAACTCAACACACTCAATCCAACTCAGTGCAACCCAACCCAACACACCCCAATAGAACTCAACTCAACACAACACCACAATGGAACTCAACACACTCAATCCAACTCAGTGCAACCCAACCCAACACACCCCAATAGAACTCAACTCAACACAACACAACGCAATGGAACTCAACACACTCAACCCAACTCAGTGCAACCCAACACAACACAACCCAATAGAACTCAACTCAACACAACACAATGCAATGGAACTCAACACACTCAACCCAACTCAGTCAACCCAACCCAACACAACCCAATATAACTCAACTCAACACAACACAACACAATGGAACTCAACACACTCAACCCAACTCAACCCCTTCCAACACAACATGACACAATATAATACAATCCGACAGAATTCCACCCAACAAAACAACAAAATGGAATCCAGTGCACTGAACCCAACTTGGTGCAACCCAACAACACAACCCAATGGAACTCAACTCAACCCAATACAACACAGTGGAGTTCAACACACTCAACCCAACTCAACCCATTCCAACACAACACAACCCAATGTAACACAGTCCAAGAGAACTCAACACAACATAATGCAATGGAACCTGACACACTCAACCCAACTCAGTGCAACACAACACAATGGAACTCAACACACTCAACCCAACTGAACTCATTCCAATGCAACACAACTCAATATAACATAATCCAACAGAACTCAACCTAACACAGCAGAACACAACGGAACCTGACACACTCTACCCAACTCAACACAACCCATTAGAACTCAACACAACACAACACAACCAAACCAGCTCACCTGCTACACTGTCCTTTTTTATCTTCTTAAAAAATTTTTTTAATTTATATGTTTGTTTTCTTTTTAGAGACAGGGTCTCATTCTGTCACTCAGGCTGGAGTGCAGTGGAACGATTATAGCTCACTGCAGCCTCAAACTCCTAGGCTAAAGTGATTCTCCCACCTCAGCCTCCCAAAGTGCTAGAATTATAAGCATGAGCCACCATGCTTGGCCTCATTTTATCTTTTGGGTATTTTTGTTTATTTTTTAAAGAGAATGGGTCTCTCTCTGTCACCCAGCCTGGAGTGCTACAGTGGTGTGATCATGGCTCACTGTAGCCTTAACTTCATGGCTCAAGGGATCCTCAGCTTCCTGAGTAGCTGGGACCACAGGCACACACTGCCATGCCTGGACTAAGTTTTTTATTTTTATTTTTTTGTAGAGATGAGGTCTTGCTATGTTGCCATGTTGTTCTCAAACTCTTAGCCCCAAGTAATCCCTTACCTCAGCCTCCCATAGGGCTGAGATTACAGACATGAGCCACTGTACCCAAATCCTGTTTTGTCTTCTTTATAGGATTTTTGACTGGCTTAAGTTATTTTACTTGTTTTTCCCCTCTCACTAGACTGTGATTTCCTTGAGATCAAGCACTGATTGTTTATCACTGTATTCCCACCAGTTAGAGAAGGCCAAACATAAAGCATCAGGGCTAAAAAATAAATATCCATGGATCAATCAGCCTTTGTTCAGAGAGCTGTGTCTCCCTTACCTGCAGGAACTCACAGCAAAGAAAGGATCAGAAAGAAAGAAAAGACCCATGAGTAGCCAAAATACAGGTGACAAAACTCACACAGTGAAGTTTAAGTTTCAACTTAGCACAAAATATATGTCATACCCAATGTGCTTTTCCAACCAAAAGCATGTTGGACATAGCAAATAGAGTGTTGTCATATAGCAGTTTTTGCCTCTCCAGCGGGCTAGAGAAACCAACAGCTTGAGAACAAAGAGAAATCTTTTTTTAAAATCAGCACAGCGCCATGCGGCTCAGTGGGCTGGGCCCTTCAATGTTAGAACAGAGATTCCTCCCATACTACAATCCTCAGCAGGCCCCAGGTACTCTGTTGCATTAATTCACTGAAGAATCTTCAGGCCAGGCACAATGGCTCACATGTGTAATCCCAGCACTTTGGGAGGCCGAGACAGGTGGATCAGGAGGTCAGGAGTTTAAGACCAGCCTGGCCAACACGGTGAAACCTCGTCTCTACTAAAAATACAAAAATTAGCTGGGCATGGTGGTGCGTGCCTGTAATCCCAGCTACTTGGGAGGCTGAGGCAGGAGAATTGCTTGAACCAGGACCTGGGAGGAGGAGTTTTCAGTGAGCCGAGATCGTATCACTGCATTCCAGTCTGGGCTACAGAGCAAGATTTCATCTCAAAAAAAAAAAAAAAAAGAGAATCTGCAGCAGCGTGGTTCTAAGGCATTAGTAAAAGGTTCATCAGTTACAACCATGTTCTGTTTAAGAAAGCAGAGGCATCTCTAATGGAGTCCACAAGCTTTTTTTCCAAAATGGCTAATGTGGAAAAGTACTAGTGGTTATCAGTAAATATATAGCTGTCCAGAAACTGCAGCTACTGGAAGTGATGCTGAAGAGTTACACGGTTGAGTTGAGTTCCCCAAGGGCAGGCTGCCATTTATTTTATTTTATTTTATTATTTTATTTTTGAGACAGGGTCTCACTGTGTCACCCAGGTTGGAGTGCAGTGGTGTGATCTTGGCTCACTGCAGCCTCTGCCTCCTGAATTCAAGTGATTCTCATGCCTCAGCTTCCCAAGTAGCTGGGATTACAGGTGCACACCACCACACCTGTCTAATTTTTGTATTTTTAGTAGAGAAGTGGTCTCACCATGTTGACCAGACTGGTCTTGAACTCCTGACCTCAGACGATCTGCCTACCTCGGCCTCCCAAAGTGCTGGGATTACAGGTGTGAGCCACCACGTCCAGCAAGGCTGCCATTTTATTTCCCTCCAGTGCCTAATGAATGTTTGAGGAAGGACGGCAGGGCAGCCGGGGCTTTCCTGTGAATCCAGAAGCCCTCACACACCCCCAGATCTCATTTGAGTTTGGACAACCAGCCACTCACATGACCTTACCTGCCTGGTTTTTTGACAGGAATCCCAGCATTTAGCTTGAACACCAACAAATGGATTGGGGAGGACCACAGGTATTGGAAGGGAAAGGAACACGGCTGGTTATGGGAGAGCCCTGTAGATGCTATGTTGGTGTGGGATAAACCAGTCCATTTTCCGTGCGGTATGCGTGTACATTTGTGTTTGCATATATGGGTTGCACGCGTGCTTCCTAACAAACATATGGGAGTGCCCGGGAGTAGAATTCATTGAGCACTGAAAGAAGAATGACGTTTTGAGTACAAATCATGAAAGTGAAGGCACACAGAGCATTTTTCAGTCACCACAATACAACTAAAACAGTGTTCTCTGCACACATGCACATGTGCGCCCACGTGCACGCGCACACACACACACACACTTATACCTACTTTTAAAATGCAGTTGAGGTAGCTTACTATTAAAGATTTATTATTTCAATCTAAAAACAAGAACAATGGCATGAAATGCAGAGGTGATGTGGTACAATAAAATTTAGGCTAAGGTTCATAGTTGCCATTGAGCCCAGACTTCAACTTGGAGCTTCCTGGCAGCCAAGTCAGAAAGGGAAACTCTGATGTGTTGCCTATCTTATCATCTAGTGGGAGGATCACAGAATTATAGAATGGTAGTGCTGGAAATGATCACCCCATCTTTCCATTTGATAGATGAGAAAAAAGAGGCCCAGAGGCAGGAAGTCGTAACCTGAAGTTAACAGCACGACTCAGTAACAGCACTGAGACTGGAATCCAGAACGCCTGAGTCACAGTCTAGTGCTTCTCTGACTTTAGTTTGCTGTACCAGGACACATGCCAGATTGTTCGGAGGCTTTTCTTTGTATAAAGGCAGCAGGCTGGGTGGGATCTTCATGTGCGTCAGACCTCTGGGTTGAGCCCTAAGCCTGGCAGTGCCCTGGGGGGGTTAAGAGGGTGGCAATGGAACCCCTTGCCTGCCTCTGCTGTGCTTGTTCAGGGCCCATACTCAGCTGGTGGCAAACCAGGTGCCTGGCGTGGAGTGGTGGTGGGGACAGGAAGGGGGCAATGGGGGCCCCAAGATGGACTTTTCCTGGGAAGAAGCCTGGGGTTTGGCCCGGCTCCAGGGGGCTGCAGGGGCCTGTCTCTGCTGTCTGGGATTCCAATCTCTGCAGCTGGTGTCTGAAGACAATAAGACAGAGGCCTCCCCGCCCTGGGCCACCCCGCCCTGGCCCCAGATGGGCTGCGGTTAGTGAGGCCTCCGCCAAGACAGTCGGTTCCTTGCACAGCCCAGTCTTTGGGAGAGGCCTGTGCTGAGTGGGCCCAGGCCGGGGTGGTCCTGGGGTGTGACATTCAGACAGGGAGGACAGCGGAGACCTGGTGCTTGGCTGCCCTCCAGGGGCTGCACGGTGGAGACGGGGCTGTGGTGCAGAGCCTGGAGGCATAGGAGCGGGCCTGGGGGCTGCAGTGGCATCTGGAAGGGAAGCTCTCAGAGCGCCTGGGGCTCCAGGGGTCAGAAACGGAAGGACATTCCAAGCCTCAGGACCTGCAGATGTGAGCACAGAAGGGGCTGGGGGATACCCCTGCTGCCTCCAATTTATGGGGGAGGATATTGAGGACCGGTCAGGCTCACCTAGCTTATGTCGGGATCTGGGCAGAAAAGCCAGAGCTGGGAGCACAGAATAAGGCCCCGGGACAAAGGAACGGGAGGAGGAGGAAGGAGGAAGGTGGTGGGCAGCCCTGCTCCCACTGGCTGCTGGCCCGACTCTCACCATCTCCATCTTCAGCCCTCAAATAAATCCCTCAGCCTGACCCTCTTCCACTCCTGTTCCAAAGACGGTGCTAGCTCTGCCAGCCTCTCCCCCACCTGGTCATCTGTCTTCCCCAGATAACCCGCATCTCCTCCTCCCTCACGCTCAGCTCCAGCGAGCTGGAGTCCCACATTCCACTCCCCCATATGGCTCCTCCCTCCCCTCTAGACCCCTTTGCCAGGCACTGGCCACCTCCTTCCCTCCTCAGGGTCGCTCCCCACCCATCCCTGGATCCCCTGTTCCAGAGCCTGCAGAGACGCCTCCTACTTCCACATTCCCACCATGGGGACCTGGAACCCATGGAGACACAAGGGAAACCCCAGCAGTCACAGTGACAAAAAGAAAAAGAGAATCCCTCTCTCTCTGCACGTCCAGTGGCTTCTCCCCTCCCCCAGCTTCCCCCACAGAAAACCCTGGGAGGCTGAGGAAGGAGCGGAAAGACGGAGCTAAGCCTGCAGGAAATTAAACATGAAATGAAAACAAGCTCCTCTGATTCATTCTCTCATCCTAGCCCCAGTCTCCCATCCCAGGCCACTGATAAAGGGGGGATCCCATTTCAGCAGCACAGAGAGGAGACCCCATCTGCCTTTGGCTCCCAGTGGGCGGCCAGGGCCTGGATCCTAGGAATCCCTGGAGGAAAAGGGGCCCTGGGAGGCTCCAGGGCAGGGGCTGAGACCCCAGGCTTGGGAGAGGGTCCGTCTCTAGGGAAGAGGCTTCTCCTCCCCAGAAAATGTGTGTGCGCACATGCGCGTGCACGCAGGCACACTAGTGGTTCCACTTGTGCACACGCACACATGCTTGGGACGAGGAAGGGGAAAGCAAATTGTGCAGGAGTGGAGAAACATATGTGCACCCCTGCACCCCGCTCACCCCCACCCTCCTCACAGTAACATGAGACATGTTCCCTGCTTCCTTGACCTCTTTCCTCTAGCAAAAGACAGGGAGAAAGGTCAGGAGCTGTAAATAAACAGATGGGAAATACTCTACAAATTCTTGGACTGCATTTCCCATCTATCTCCCCCACTGCGACTGTGAGGCACCATTTGCCATGCAGAAAGTGAGCCCCTTGGCAATGCCAGTACTTCCATGAGCCCGTCCGTTGGCCAGCTACACTGGATGCCCAACGATGTCAGGCAGCATCTGCAGGGAGGATGTCCACACCTCCTTCTCCCCTCCTTGCAGTGATTGCCAGGAAGCTCAAAGGCTCTGAGGCAGAGGAATTTTGAGAGCTGACTCGTATGTGTAGCTCAGCAGCATTGATTGTGATGGATGGGGAAGGGTCTCCACCTGGAGAGCAGGGACTGGACCTCAGGAAGGTTGGCTTTCTTGACGCCTAGGCCTGGAAGAGCCTGGCAAGACTCCTTACGGCTCTGCAGCCAAGGCTGTTATGGCTCTGTTCTCCCTGTCCACAGCGTGCTGTCTGAGGTGTGCCTACTCGCATCTGAGTCTGCAAAGCCAGCAGGCAGGTGCACATCAAGCTGGCAGAGGCCTCCCTCTGGGGAGCACCGTGGTCCATCTCTGAATCAGCCTGAAGCCATTTCTGGCCCTCCTCCCTCTCCCTCTCTCACCCACCCCATCCCCACTGCCCCTTCTCCAGATCCTAATCCAAGGGCCAGGCGCTGGTAGAGCAGCTCTTGCTCTTGATCCTCCAGAAAGTTCTCAGCCTTCCAGAAATGCTCATGCAAAGAAAAGGACCCAACAGTCCCCACCACCAAGGACCCCAGTGCTCACGGCTGACTCAGAGACTTCCCTCCCCAGTCGAGCTCCCAGTCCGACCAACATCCCATCCACTCGTGCTCAGTGATGGGCGGGCCTCTGCTTCCTTTCAGCATCAGGCCACTCTTCCACACAAGATTTTATGGCGATTGCCTCTGTGGACGGCACCAAGGATAAACCCTTTCACTCGGCATTCAAGGCCCTCTGAGATCAGACCGTTTCTTTCTCTCCCACCACATCGTTCAAATTGACCTCTTTAGGCTTCTGGAATATGCCTTGCTGTTTCTAAATCCAGGCTTTGGCTTTCCTCCTTTCAGCCAACCATTCAACGCCCAGTTCCTGTCCTTCCTCCAGGAAGCTTTCCCTGACTGCCTCTATTGCCCAGCAGAGTTCCTCTTCTTCCATGAGGCCTCATTCCCTTTAACACAGGGCAGTTCTGAGCTGGGAGGCTGTTTCCAAAGTGAAGATTGCAGACAGGATGCAGGGAGGAAGGCATCTGGACCAAAAGGTCTTAGCCATGAGCCTTTTGGAAAACTGGCAAAACTGTGTGTGATTGTCTAGAAGAACACGTCTGGAGGAGCGTTTGAAGCTTTTATCAGTTTCTCCATGGGAGTCTGTAACCCACAGTGGGTTGGATGACTGCTGAGATGACCAGTGACTTGTTTCATGGGTGGTGACACTTGCCTGCTCTAGATTCTGAAGCTTAGAAAAATAAAGATCTCAAGATCATGCCCACGGCTACTGGGGGTAACATACCTTCTCAACTCAGAGTGGATGATCCTAGATTGTCAGCTCTTGAGGACAAAGACCAAGGCTGATATTTATGTGTGGCCCCCCCGCTTGCCGAACGCACTGCAATTGATGGGGGGAGGGGGGCGCTCAAGGGAACAGTTTGCACTGCCTGAAGGTGAGGTCTCCAGGCTGGCGTCTGGCCCCGGTGACAATGGTGACACAATGGCTTCTTTGCCCTGTAGGTCTGGTTCCAGAACCGCAGGGCCAAGTGGAGGAAGCGGGAGCGTTTTGGGCAGATGCAGCAGGTTCGAACCCACTTCTCCACGGCCTATGAGCTGCCCCTCCTCACCCGCGCTGAGAACTACGCCCAGGTAAGTCCTGGCCTGAGCTGTCTCCTCGGATCCCCAGCTCCTGGTGCTCTGAGAATGAGCCTGTTGGAGGAGAGCCCAGGTTCCCCAAGATGACTTATGGATCCAGGCTGCCCTTTCGTCTCAGTACAGGGGTGTGCCTATTTATACCAGAATGTGGGAGGCCCAGGGTTATTCCGTCCAGCTAATCATTGAACCAGGCTTCCTGAGCTCTAGGGAAAAGAAGCTTGGGGCAGTGAGAGCAGCTCTTTCCTCTGCCCTCTTTGGCCACTTTTGCTGTGGGCATCGGAACCCAGGCAGGCAGAAGGCCATCCAGGCCATCAGATTCCGCTCGGAGTGTCTCTTCAGAAAGTGCGCTCTGAAATCCCGAGGACTCGTGGCCAAGTTGGAATGAGCTTGGAATTCTGAGTCCGGGGACTTAGGTTGTCTCCCCAGCTCCGGGTCCTTCTCACCTCAGGCATGTCTCAGTCTCTGAGCCTCAGTTTCTTCACCTGTACCTTGGACATGGTAAAAGCATCTGCTCAACACTGTTGAAAGACAGATGTAAGGTCTAAATTCAACTGTGCAAAAGGATTTCGTGGATGGTACAGTTTCAAAAAGCTTGTGTGCCTGCGCTCAGCTTCTGGGGCTGTGTCCTCCCCTCCCTCCCCTAGAGCATTTTCCTGGGTGTCTGTCAGCCAGTCCCCTGGTGTCCTTCGTGTCCTCAGTGAGATGCAAGGGACAAGAAGTACTGAGTCGCATCAGGCACCTGGGATGCTTGGAGAGACTATTTCTGGCCAAGTCCACATCCACTCCCGACAGGCCTCAGCCTGCCCAGCAGAAGTGGCTGAGCCCTCCCTGCCCAGGCCTCATGCTGGCATGGCCTCTGCCTCAGCTCCAAGCCTGGCCCGCCCAGCAGCCAGCCTGTAGCACGGGCACCCCGCCTCCTGTACTTCTCCCTGACCTGGTTCTGTGTTAGCAAATGGTCTCTGGGCTCTCCACCCAGACCAGCCCTGCGTACCCTCTCCCCTAACCTGGTATTCATGGGCATGGGGGCAGGGGCAGGCCTAGAGGTGAGGCTGAGGAATATGGGATGTCTTACACGGCGCCATCAGCATCAGCTTCCACAGTGTTCTTCCGTTCTCTTCCTCCCCTCTCCCACCCTAAACTCAGCCTCCCTCTGTCCTCCAGGAGGGAACTCCAGCTCCCTCCTTGGCTTTGAGCTTTGCTGCCTAAGCGCACAGCTGGAGGGAGAAACCAACGCAGGGCCCTGCTCACCGCCCCACCCCAGCCTCACTCACAGCAGCACAGGGTGCCCACCCAGACCTCTTCCGAGAGAGAGCTGGGCTCAAGCCCAACCAGTCCCCCTCCCCCTGCACTGCAGGGAGAAATGCAGTTCCTTCCAGGATTGGGGCTGAGCTCCTTCTCCCTGCTTTAAAATGCCTCCCTTGAGTGTACTCCAGACACACATGGGAGGGGAGGCCGGCAGAAGCCCACTTGAGGCTACAAGAATCCCCGATGCATAAGCTGAGAGGCTCCCGGGTCTCCCCACAGTCCAGGTCTACCTCCTTATACGTGCTTAGAAGGCAGAGGAAGATGGGAGCCCCAGGTGGAGGTTGGGGAGGGAAGGGAAGCCAGTGGCACCGATAGAAGATAAGATAGCAAGCTCACCCCTGCTCATGCTGTCGCCCCCTTGGCATGGGAGGTCCGGCCTCGGATCTGGCTGTCCACTCCTGAGGCAGCCCCTCCCGTCCTGAGTTGGTTTTAAATCCTCCTAGTTCAGACCCTGGAACCTCAGCCACGGACTCTTGGCTTCTGGGAGGTTTAGGCCCCGGCTACCCACCTTACCCAAGCCTTCCACCTTCCCTGCTACTGGTGGGGGCCCAAGGGAACCTTCGAACCCAAAGCTCTTTGAGTTGAGGGCTGCTCACCGTGCTCAGGTGCCTATGGATGAGCTGGAGGTGAATGAGACACAGCTGCCATCCACAGATGGCGAGGCCAAGTCTGCAGCTGAGGCTCAAATTAGGAAGCCAGCTGGGGGTACTGGGGGGCCATCCTTCCACTAGACCCTTGATGAAGTCTGAGGTCACTCCTTAGAACTGAATTTCCCTCTGCTGCTAGCCTGGCCCTGGGAACAGAGATGCCAACATGTAAAACCCATGGCCGCAGGGGAATCTGGATGTCCATCAAGGACACTTAAGAGGGGCTTCATGGGAAGGACGGACAGTGAGCAGGGAGGTGCTCTGGAGAAGAGGTGAGCCCGCCCGCCCGCTGGCTGGTGACATCTCTCCCTTCCTCTCCCAGATTCAGAACCCTTCCTGGATCGGCAACAATGGGGCTGCCTCGCCCGTGCCGGCCTGTGTGGTCCCCTGCGACCCAGTGCCTGCCTGCATGTCCCCTCACGCCCACCCCCCTGGCTCTGGGGCCAGCAGCGTCACCGACTTCCTGAGTGTGTCTGGGGCTGGCAGTCACGTGGGCCAGACGCACATGGGCAGCCTGTTTGGAGCAGCCGGCCTCAGCCCAGGCCTCAATGGCTACGAGCTCAACGGCGAGCCGGACCGCAAGACCTCGAGCATCGCGGCCCTCCGCATGAAGGCCAAGGAGCACAGTGCGGCCATCTCCTGGGCCACATGACAGGGCACCCCCGCCCCGTCCCCACCTCGGGACACTATGGGCCACGCCCATGCCTTCCAGGCCCTCAGCCTCCCACTCGACTTTCCTCTTAGGAACCTGGCCTGGGCCAGGAGCCTGACCCTCAGCACTTTCAACCGCCCCATGTCTGAGGCCCCGTGGACTGCTGGGAGGGAGGGGGCTGCAGGCCCCTGTCCCTCCCTGGCACTGAGGCCCTGACCCCTGCTCCTGGCCACAGGCAGTGGAGAGAGCCAGGTGGCCACGTTTCTCAGCTTCGCATCCATGATAAGCTGAAGGCGCTTTCTCCCTCCCGCCCGCTCCTCCGCCCTGCCTAGTTGACCATGAGTCAAAGCTAGATTTCCACGCAGACCCAGCAGCCTCGTCAGCCCAGCATTTTCCATCCTCTCCCTTCCTGTGGGGTCGCCCGGTCACCAGGCCCAGGGCTGTGTGTCTGAAGAACAGGCTGCCCTGCAGAGCCAGCCTCCTGCCCTCCCAGCTTTCTCTCCCTGAAAGCACATGGAAACCGACCAGCTGGGGCCAAGGCACCAGCCTCCCCCTCCCCATGAACAGCAACAAGTCTGACGGAGCCGGCTGTCCCCTGGGCTGGACACACCTGGAGACAGTGGGCAGAGGAGGACAGGAGCTGTAGCCAAGGACCCCTGCTGCCATCCAGCAATGCCAGCCCCCAGGGGAGACGTGGGCCAGCCTCTCACGCCCCAGAGCCCCTGGCTCTGGTTGGACACCGTAGCGGGGGAGCTGGACCTGGGGGAGGCTGGGAACACGGATGCCACTAGGGCTCCCATGGTGCTAGAAGAAGGAAAGCTCCTGGGAGAGGGGGAGGCATCTGGGTGGGGCAGGGGCCCGGGCCTGGCCTCCAGTGCAGTGGGGAGGTCTGGACAGCTTTGTTCTCGATCCAGAGCCTAGTCAGGGTCCCTCCAGGAGGATGCGGAGGGGCTTGTCCTTCCCTGCCCTACCATGGCCCCTCCCTGGCGCTGCTCATCAGTGTCCCGGCGTGGAAGGACTCACAACTTGGAACACATAAGCTAGGGCTGGGGGCCGGGCAGCAGAGGGTCCAGAGCCGCGTGCAGGCTTTGGTAGAGGACGTGTGGCCATGCTCAGCCTCCAGGTCCTGCCACAGCCTCAGACTGACTGTCCTCCCTGCCATCTCTGTCACAGCGTCTTCACTGCCCAGAGTCTTGCACAGCAGATGGGGGCTCTGTGTCCCTCCAGGCACTGGGGAGGGTGCTGTTCTTCTCCACACAGCTTTCTACATTCTCTAGAGAGCCTGCCCTTCCACTTCTTCCCTATGGACCTGGACTGTCCGCCCTCTCTCCAGCCTGCAGAAGGGCTCCTGGCCTGGGCTCCTCGGCGTGGCTTGCTATGGCAGATGGGGGTGGCAGGAGGCCCTCCTGAAACCAGGCTTACTCTGTACCTGCCTGCCTGAACCTGCAGCTTGGGTCTAGCCCTGGGTCCCAGCCCTCACCTCGGCTGGGAGTACACAGTAATCATCCTGAGGCAGGCCTGTCAGACCCCAGGGGTCCCTCCAGCAGGCAGCCCCCCCGCATTGAGGCACTCGCCTTTTCTACCTTCTCCCTAGATGCCTGTCATGGAGTCGGGCCAGGCCCAGTAGGCGCAGGGTCACGGACACAGAACGGCCTCCTGGGTTGGGCTGAGGGTAAACTTGGCATTGTGGAGTGAGGGTCTCGGGTTGGGGTGACAGCCTCCCGCCTGCCTGGTGTTCTCATCTGCTCTGGAAACCAGGCTGAGGAAGAGTCTGGCTGTGGCCTCCCTTAATAAGAGTCAGACCTCTTTGTGAACTGTAGCTCTAAAATTGATTTTTTTAGAGGTGAAAGGGTCTTGGACTTTGAATTAAATGTTCTTGGAGGCTTGGCTTTAAGTTGTTTCAAATATTTGAGGACTTTGGAGTGACTTTCAGGAAGGTTTTTGTAGTTCTGAGCTTTGCTGGAATAACCGACTCCCCCAAAATCTAGCCAGGGAAGGAAGCACTTAAGGCTGGGAAGAGTTCCCCCATTTCTCCCCATTTGCTTCTGAAATGCTTGTGGCTGAGGAAGGATGGGGGAGGAAGGAACTTTCACCCCAGGTCTTTCTCCCCATGAGAAAATCAGAACAAAGAGGAGGAGAGCCAGGTAGCTCCAGAGTGGGCAGGGAGGGAGAAGAAGAGCTTTAAAGGGGCTCTTCTGGAGGGGCCCCTGACGCTCAGTTCCTCCATGCGTCTGCTCTCTGGCTGGGCTAGACCCAAGCCAGGCAAATTTCAACCCAAAAACTTGAGAAGAAAAAGCATCTATTAAAAGGCTCTGTGGCTATGGCTGCCTGTCCCAACACACCCAGGAAGTGTCTAGGATTAAACATGCCAGTGTGAAATGTTCCTGTTCCTCTCTCCAAAGGTAGCCACGCACCCCAATCCTGTCCTCCGCGGCTTGACCCAGCCCTCGAGGGTCACCTAACCACACTAGGTATGACAGGACCAACTAGTTGGGAGGAAGCTTAGAAACCCTCTAGTTAGTCCAGTCCCTTCGCAACAGAGAAGACCCTGGCCCAGAGTGGAGAAGTGACTGCCCTGACCTGCATTTGCCCTGAGACAAAGCAGAGAGAGGAACCTGGGATGTGCCACCCAGGGTGTGAGGGCCAGGCCTTGGGGGCCTCGGGGGTGGCCGGTGATGCACGGAGCTCCCCAATGTCTCATGGGCGTCCACTCAGCAGCTCGGTTCTCCAGAAGATAACCTTGGGGCCCGGTCCGTTCCCAAACGGGTTGCTGGGCCTGGCTTTCTGCACTGCAGAACAGGGGGCCTCTGCCGTGTCAGCTCCTAGGATGACTGAGCAAGTTGGGGCAGCTGCCCAAGGCCGTCTGGAGCTAGAGCTCATGAAGGCAGGTGGAGAGAAGCATCTACCTGCCACGTGGTTTCATTGCTAAGCGAATAAGCTAAGAAAGATGAGGAGTTTCTTTGGTTATCTGCCTAAGATCTCAACAGAGATGACAACTTAAAGATGAAGTCATGGGTGGCCGGCAGATGGACAGGCAGCCTCCCCACACTGACCGCCTCCAGTTCTTGCTGGGCATAGGCCTCAGCATGGCAAGGCTCAACACTAAGGTGCTGCTACTGCCCTCCAGATGCCAGCACCGCTCCCAGGGCATGGGAGCAAGGGCTCTGGTGGGCACACCGAGAGGCTTGTCTCCAAGGCTGAAATGGTGCTTGGCGGACAGGGGCTGTTAGAACTTTCCTTGAATTCTTTTAACTATACTTGATTCTCAGTGCTCACTACCATGCCTCCAGCTTTGGGAAGCACGGTGGCCAGGTTAGCTCAAAGACACTGCGATGGGGTGGGTGCAGCAAGTGTGAGGTGGGTCCTCAGCACACACAGCTATGACCACACTGGACCCAGCTCCCTGCCGCCTCCTGTCATTTCAGCTGGGCAGACAAGAGGAACGTTTCCGTGAAAACTCCACGTACCCAGCTTCTGCAGTCGTCCCTTCTCTGGGCTAGATGGTGGGGAGATCATCTTCGAGAAAGCGAAAGACATGCGGGTGTTCCTGGTCTGTTTCGTGGCCCTGACAGTCAGGTGCAAAGGTGAACAGGCCTGGCTGGGGGAGGATGGTTGGTAAACTGGCTCCCAGGATAATACTCTGTGACTCTACAGTTAAAAAATCAGAAGGTGACAAAGACCCATCAATCCCACTTCACTTCTTTCAGGATGCTGTAGGGAGCAAAAGTGCTTCCATGACCCAAGGCCTCTCCTTTCTTCCCCCTTCACTCACACACATAGAGCTAGGCCTTTATACTACTGATTTTGAAGGACGGTTTTCAGTATCTAATCATCTGTTTGGGTGTGCAGTGGTTGAAAAAAGAGCTGAGTGCTAGAAGGAACATGAACCTCAACCAATACTTACTGTTCACATTGTAAGATATTTTAACCCTGTATAAATGCAACTTTTCCTTTAGCTTAATGGCCTGGGGTGAAATCTTAAAAATATATATTAAAAAATACAGTAAAAATCCAGAAAAATGTAAAAAAAAAATGAGGTCGGTTCCATAAAGTTTTACTGCCTATACCACCATGTAACTACATTATAGCAAAATATTAAAAGAAACGTTCTTGCCTTTTAAAGTAAGTTATTGCACTTACATCTTTTTTGGGAGAGGAGGAACACAGGTGGGAAGGAGATATGGGGGTCCAGGTGTGGGCTAAATGGAGCGCAGAGGTAGCTGGGCGCTCCCAGAACACCGTTTGCTGGCCCCAAACTGTTTGGTTGTTGTTATTTGCAATAAACTCCTTCTCCTTCCTCTTCTCAACTGGAATCTGTCTGTTTTGTTCCTGACTTGTGACAGATGAAATGTGATCAGAGGGGCCTCTGAAATCTCACGTTAATTGAAGTCGGCAAAACATACTAACAGTGCCCTTTTGAACTGCTGACACGGTACAGAAGGGATTACCAGGGCTAGATGAGCAACAGGTGGCCGGCTGATGCTCCCGCGCAAAGAAGGGGTGCATGGCCTGCAAAGGTCTCGGACATACCCAGCCCCCTTGTCCCAGAGGACCTGCCTGCACTGCAGGGAAGCTAGAAGGGGGCAGGGAGTACCAGAGCCCACTTCTCAGGCAGCCCAAAGGGTCGCAGCAGCAGCTTCAGAGGCCATCTGAAGACAGCTCCTTTCCTTGCCTGCCCGGCATCTGGGGTGTGCTCAGCACAGACTGTGCCGTGAGGTCCTCACAACCAGCACTGCCAGCCCTTCAGTGCCACTGAGTACTGTTCTGTTTCCAGGGGCTGTTCTAAAAGCAGGAGGAGAGCCGGAGCACCGAGGTCCAGGCTGCTTGGCACCAGGAGCACAGGGCGGGCCTCCATCCAGGAGAGGCGGGTCCTAGTTCTGGCTCAGCTACTGAGTGGCCAGGGGAACTGTCCTTCCAGGAGGTTTAGCCAGACAGCTGTTAAAGCAAAGCTCTGAAGACAAATTAGGAAGCAGAAGGAACCCAGGGTCTACTGTGGAAGAAGTGTTTTCTTGCTTTCCAGCATGAAGGTGACTCAGGAAGAGGCAGTCAGCCTCCAAGGAACCACTGTGTGGACAGGGAGTCATTTTTATTGACCAAACCAGCTGACTCTCAGTTCTCACATCTGAAAGAGAGACTACGCCCTGTCCCTGCTCAGCTTACCAGTGTGGGGGCAGGATTAGGTGGACAACGTCCATGCATGGGCTTGGCAAGCCAATGTGGCAGAGTGACATGAGGGAGAATGATTACTCCCAGAGAATGACATTGCCCTCCAGCTCCCAGTTGTAAGTCTGGTAAAACAACAATAGCAACAATAAACTCCTTTTCATCCTCCCTTTCCAGCTATTTGAACACTGTTTTCTTGGAACCACATCTCAGATTGGATACCTGTAGCGGTACATTCACATTCAGTATAGACCCAACTGGGTTTTAGATGGATTTGGGCTGGGAACTTGTTTTTTTTTTTTTTTTTTTTGACACCTGCCTTATATTAGGGCTTAGGGTCATGGTAGTGCTTGGATGCTCCACACCAAATCACTGCCAAGTCACAGGGCAGGAACTGAAGCAGAGAGAGAGAAAAGTCATGCGCAAACCGCATGTGAAGCCAGGGGATGCTGGCTCTACCTCACACCCTTGCTTCTTCCTGTGGGAGCTGAGCACCCCACAAATCCTGCAGAGTCCAGATGGGCGCCACTGCTAAAGAGGAAGACTGGCCTGATGGGTGACGTAGGCATCATGAGGGATGCAGGGAACCCACCCCTGGGACCGGTGCCTCCGAGTGGTCTCTGAGGAGGACAAGGCCAGGGCCAGCAGGGCCTCCTCTGACTGTGGACCACGGCTCAGCCCTTCACCGTCTGACCACCCAGCATAGCTCATTGTTCCCCAAGGCATCTAGGCCCTTTCATGTGGCCGCACTGCTGGACTTGCTATCTCTTCTTCGAATGCCTCTATCTCCTCCCTAGATCCCCTCCAATGCACCCAGCCACTCTGCAAGGCTTCCTCCAAATGATAGCATCTTCTGTGAAGCTCTTTCTTAATCCCATGCCCTCACCCCGACTTCCACCCCTAGGTCGACGGCTGCCCCTCTGTGCTTCCACAAAACCGTTTGTTTAATAATACCATGACAGGCCAGGCATGGTGGCTCACACCTGTAATCCCAGCACTTTGGGAGGCTGAGGTAGGTGGATCACCTGAGGTTGGGAGTTCAAGACCAGCCTGCCTAACATGGAGAAACCCCGTCTCTACTAAAAATACAAAATTAGCCAGGTGTGGTGGTGCATGCCTGTGATCCCACCTACTCAGGAGGCTGAGGCAGGAGAATCACTTGAACCCAGGAGGTGAAGGTTGTGGTAAGCCGAGATCATGCCATTGCACTCCAGCCTGGGCAACAAGAGCAAAACTCCGTCTCCGGCACATAATACCATATAAGTTATCTATTTATCTACCTGATCTTGTCACATCCTTAAAAGGCTCTTCTATGAGGAGACAGGCTATATTCACATCTGAATGCCTGAGAGAATAAGAATATCAAGTCATTGGGTGAATGAATGGGAAAGTGAGAATGATGAGATTCTCTGCGTTGATTAAGGGTGGGAGGAGGAAGTTCAGAGGACACGGAAGGATTCGTTTTAGAGAGCTAGAAGCTGACTCAGCCCACTAGAGATTTTCCTGGAGTGTCAGAGCCTCTGCTTGACCATGAATCCCGCCCACCCCATTCTTCCAGGGTTCACATGCATTCATTATGAGCTGTGGCCAGGGCAGGAAAGCTGCCCTCTTTATTTCATGTTGCCAGGGTTGGGCCAGCTCCCCAAGATGGCACAAGAGGTCCCAGGTCCAAGAGTGTTCACCTGGAAGCTTCTCCACTTGGCCCTGGGCTCAAAGCCTGCTTTCTCTAGCATCCCTGGAAAATCCTCATGCCCTGAAGCCCTCCACTCTCAACCCCTGCTTCAGCAGCTGTCTGAACACAGCTCCTTTCCTGCCTTGGTGCCAACCCCAGCAGAAACCACTCTTGCCTTCAGCTCATCACCAATCCCATTGTCCCAGGTCTTGCTACGGGCAACTCTGCCAACCCCAGGGCTCCACGTGCTCATTGGGCCATGTGACAGCAGAATCCTCAACGTGGCGAGCAGGGCATGGAGTGGTGGTGGCACCTCTCCTTCCACAGGTGCAGACTTGCATGCTCAGCAGCTAAGGAACAATAGCCTTTCCACAAATAGCCAGTTCCGCAAAATAGGGCTGACTGCAAACTGCCTATGTGCACAAGTGAGGAGATGCAAGTTAGCGCCAGAAGACAATGGGGTGTGAGAGTTGAAATTTTCCCAGGAATTCTGTGTGATTCCAAACAGATTTTTTTTTAAGCTCCACACAGACCAACAGTCTTGAGGAAGGGCAAACCTCCACAGGGAGCTTCAGTTTATGAGCATGTGCACACCATGTGTTAAGGTGTTGCCTTAACTAGTTGGGAGAAAACCCACTGTGGTGCCTGCATGAGATCTGCCTGGAACCCCAGTCAGGATGCGGTTCTTAGATGTGCAGAGGACACAGTGTTCTCGCCCTGCCTCCTGGGATTTCTCTCTTGGCAGCATCACAAGCTCCATCTCTGTCCCTTCTCTGTCCTCTACCCACAGTGTATCTCTGTAATTTCCAGGCTCTTCGGGAAAGGAAGGGCTCCCTGTGGCTATGATAGTAGGGCCAAGCTACACCATGGGGAAAGAATGAAAATAAATGTGTGTGTTTTGAGAGGACAGGGGAAGGGGATAAATGCCTAAGGAAGGATGGAACACATGGCAAACTATAGCTCTTCTCCAAGATAGGTGTGGACAGAAAGCTCTGTCCAGATGAAAGCATGGGGGAGCACTGGCCAGGAAGCCACATGGTGAAGCAAGAGACATGAGACATGAGTTAAAGAATGGACTTTGCAACTTACTAGCTCTGTTACCCTAGGCAAGCCACAAAACTGCTTCCATTTTCAATTTTTTCATCTGTAAAATGGGGATAACCAACTGTTTCCTGCTTATCAGGTGGTTATGAAGTCCAAAAATTAAAATATTGGAAAATAGTGAAGAGTTGTACAGAGGGGGAATCGTGCACACTGGAGGCTGGGAAGGCCAAAGGGGTTGACTTCCATCCAAGTGGCTAATGGCGGGGTGCCAGACATTGGAGAACTGCTTCACAAGTGTGACGCCATACTATGGAGCACTGGGGATGCCCGATATTATCTTTATCAGATTCGTGGGGGTGGGGAGGCAGTGAGGAATCTGGGGTGAGCAGAGTATTAATCTGCTTAGGCTGCCATAACAAAATACCACACAGTGGGTGGCTAAGAGGCATTTATTTTCTCCTAGTTCTGGAGGGCCAGAGGTCCATGATCAAGGTGCTGGCAAACCTGGTTTCTGGCCTCTTTCTGGCTTATGTTAATAGAAGACCGTCTTCTCTCTGCGTCCTCACAGAGCCCTTCCTCTGTGCACACGAGTAGACAGGTTTGATGCCCCTTCCTCTGTTAAGGACACCAGTCCTATTGGAGTAGGGTCCCACACTTATGAACTCACTTAACTTTTATTAACTCCTTATAGGCCCTATCTGCAAATGCAGTTACACTGCAGGTTAGCACTTCAGTATACGAAGGTGGGGGGCACAACACTGTCCACAACAAGTAGTGTGGCTGGTATGTGTTATAGGGGTGAGAGGAAGGCAAAGAAATGGACAGGGGCTGCTTTTCCCATCCCCATATCCAAAAGGGTCTCAGCATCCCCAGCAAGTTCCCAACTGGGCCCAGCAACGTCCTGGTTCAGTGCTCTCTCACTTTCTACACAGGCTACTGTTAAGGGGTTCCATCTCATTCCGTCTCTCCCTGGTCCACTCCATCAACAATATGGATGCCAAAACCCAGCTCTGATCCATCCTTAACCAGTACATTTACCTGAAAACCTTCACACGCCTGCAGACTGGAGTTCCGGCTCTCTAATGCTGCCCTCAACTCCTGTTCAGCCTTGTTGTTTCCAATTCCCTAGCCTGGGCTCTGTGCTCCTGCAAACCTAGGACATCCTTTATACTGTCCCATCTTCTTGTTTCCTTTCACTTGCCTCAGGTTGAATGCCTGCCCCAACATGCATCTTTATTTGTTAAGGATTTTGCAATTATGTTCAGGAGGGTTATTGGTCAACACACCCCTGTCCACCTAATGCCCATCTCCACGCATTCACTCTTCACAGCCCCTTCAAGTGCTACCTCCTTGACCAAGTCAGAAGCAATCCCACTCTCCTTCCACAGGGGGTAATGTGTGCAATTTGTCCTTTGTCATGCACTGTCTTATACAGCAGATAGGACTACCACTGATTAATCTCCTGTGTTTTATCAATTCAACAATGAGCTCCTTGAAGGCAGAAATGATGTCTTCTTTGCTGTTTATCTGAAGCACCTGGCACAGCATCTCTCACATGGCCAGCATTTAATAAATGTGAGCTGCCTACCTGGCAAGTCCATATTCCATACCAAGAACACACCAGAGTGAGGCAATGGGACTGGAGGCATCCTAGATCCTGAAGCCCTAAGCAAATACCCAGGTTAAGGATGGAAAGAGACACTGGTCCAGGATAAAACCAAGGAACTATGAAAGATGACACTTTTAAACCATCAGTTTTATTTTTTTTCTAATAAACACTTCATACTTATAGTGTATACTCTTTTGTGTCTGGCATTTTTTTTCTCTCTTACCTGTTTTGGAAACTCGTCCATGTTGCATCGCTCAATAGTTCAGTATTTGTATTGCTGAGCTGTATTCCATTGTATGGATATACCAGAATTTGTCTATCCATTTATCTGCTTTTGAACATTTGACTTATTTCCAGCTTTTGGCTATTATGAATAAAGCTGGCTACAAACATTTGTGTGCAAGTCTTTGTGTGGATATGTTTTCGATGTTTTATTTTTTAATTGAGGTATAAAACTTTGTCAAATGCTTCTTCTATATCTAGTGAAATAATCACACAAATATTCTTCTATTCTATTGTGAATTACATTGATTTTCCAACATTAGACCAACTTTGTATTCTTACAGTCTTCTATCAATCTGCTAATATTTTTTAAGGATTTTGCATTTATGTTCAGGAGGGCTATTGGTCTGCAGTTTTCTTCTTGTAAGGTTTTTATCTGGCTTTGGTGTCAGGGTAATAATGGCCACTTAAAATGAATTGCAACATACTTCCTCCCCTTTTATTTTCTGAAAAAGGTTTGAATAAGATTGGTATTATTTCCTCCTTAATTGATAGAATTAACCAGTAAAACTAAATGGACATAGATACTTCTTTGCAAAACATTTTAAATTACAAATTTCTTTAACAGATACAAGGGTATTCAGATTTTCCATTTCTTCTTCAGGCTGTTTTGTCAATTTGTGTCTTTCATGGATTGTGCTCATTTCATGTAAGTTACACAAATTATTGCTATAAAGTTCATATTTCTTAGTCTGTTCAGGCTGCTATAGCAAACTATCTTAGACTGGCAATTTATAAATAATAGAAATTTATTGCTCACAGTTCTGGAGGCTGGAAAGTCCAAGATCTAGGTGCCAGCAGATTTGGTGTTTGGTGAGGGGGCCCATTCCTTATAGATGGCACCTTCCAAGTGTCCTCTCATAGCAGAAGGCACAAATGAGCTCTCTCTCAGGTGTCATATAATGACACTAATCCCATTCATGAGAGCTCTGCTCATGATCTAATTACCTGCCAGATACTCCACCTGCCAATACCAAGGAAGTGGGGATTAAGTTTCAACACATAAATTTGGCAGGGGGTGGGGTGGGATGGGGTGTGGGGAGGCACACAAAAATTCAGATCATAGCAATGTATTATCCTTTTAATATGTTTAGAATCTACTCCAATGTTCCCTCTGATTTTTGATACTGGTAATTTGTATCTTAGTTTTTTTTTTTTTTCCTTTAACAGTCTTCAGCAATTATTAATCTTTTTCAAGGAACCAGTTTTTGATTGATTTTTTCCATTGTTTTCCATTTTCTGTTCCATTGATTTCTGCTCTTTATTCTTTCTACTTACTTTGGGCTT
>CAUYLG010050858.1:0-15897 GCA_963573385.1 Cacajao melanocephalus | reverse complement strand
TCAGGCCTTGTTCCCTTGCTAATGAGGAGCTGCAATCCCCTGTAGGAGGAGAGGCATTCTGATTTCAGGTGTTCTCAGCCTTTTTGCACTGGTTTCTTCCCATTTTTGTGGATTTATCCACCTGTCGTCTTTGTAATTGCCCACTTTCAGATTGGGTCTGAGTGAACGTCTGGCTTGTTGGTGATGAAGTATTTTCTGTTTCTTAGTCTTCCTTTGGCGGACGCCCCTTCCCCGCACAGCTGGACCTTCCTAGGTTCAGCTGTGCTTACTGTGAAACTCTCAGTCCTCAGCGCTTCCAATTGCTGTTCTCCTTGTGGGGAGGGGACCAGCTGAGCCGGACTCAAAGGGCACCCCATCCCGTATACTCCATGCCACGAAGCACCATGCCGGGGCGCCGGCCAAAAAAGTCGCACTGGCGACCCGTGTGGCTCCTCTGCTGGGAATCTCCCAGTCTGTGGGCAACAAAAGTTCGTCTGAAAGTGCGGCGTCGACTCACTCTCTGCGCTTTCACTGGGAGCTACAATCCTGAGCTGTTGTTAATCAGCTATCTTGGATCTCTCTCACATTTCACATTTTAAAAGTAAAAAAAGTTTAGTCCTCTATTATTTCAATCTCATGTAATTAACTGTCGTTCTGCTTCATATCAGGTTAGGAATCCTCATAAACAGATCATCTTTTTAATTAAAGTCTCAGAACATTTTTTCCAAGTCCAATGGTATAATCTCCAAATTTATCAGAAACCTGTACTCAATAGATGTTGTCAGAGTCCTTTCTATGATTTTCTTTAAAAAAGCAAATTTTGGACTGCAGCTGATTATAATCCATTTTTTTGAGAAGAATCAAAGTAAAACAATAATTGCTTTGAATGACATAAGTCTTAGAACAACCATAATTAAAGACAAAACTGACAAGGAAATTTGGTTATTTCTGTGACACACAACAATTTATCATAATAATTATAATTATTAACCATAACATATAGTAAGACATCAGAATTTTAGGAATTTCATGTAACTGTGGGACATATGCTAATAACATGTTTTAACATTTGCCCCACTCTACTGGTAGCAATTTACTGTATTATTTCATTTTCATGCTACTAATAAAGACATATCTGAGACTGGACAATGTATAAAACAAAGAGATTTATTGGATTCATGGTTCCACCTGGCTAGGGAGGCCTCACAATCATGGTGGTAGGTGAAAGGCACATCTCACATGCTGGCAGACAGGAGAAGAGAGCTTGTAACCCACAGAAAATTAGACATCGTTTTATATTTGACAATGTTTCTTATATAATTTTAATAGGCTGATTATATTTTTCTTGGACTTTCAGGGGTCCTAATATCCAAACTGTTTATTTGAGGTAAAAAAAGATTAAATTTCGAATCAGAAGTAAGATTTTGAAAAGTTTGTCAAATACCAAAGGTCTAAAAACTTGATATCACAAAATAGTTTCACAGATCACTGTAAAATAAGTCATTCATTTAGCCAATGTGATAATTCAAAAGGCAAAATCCTTTACTCTGTTATAGAGAGAAGTTTTAATTCTCCAAACAATCAAAATACATCAGAAGGCAAACTGAATCTTCTTCTCTTTCCCTCTTTTGTTTGTAGCTTACGCAAAAGGTAAACAAAAATATTTTATTATCTCTTATTCTTACATGAAAATCTTCAAAGAGAAACCCAAATTTAACTTTTACATTCATGTATTATAATTCTAAAGTTAATTGTAATAAAACCTAATAAACAAATATATTCTTAATCAATTTGAATGCGAGCCAATACGAGGTAATACGGTTGTTATATAAGGGGCTGTTCCCACTTCGCTCAGCTCTTATCCTTCCTGTTGCCTGTGAGAAAGGTGCCTTGCTTCCTTTTCACCTTCAGCCATGATGGTCAGTTTACTGAGGCCTTCCCAGCCATCCTGAACTGTGAGTCAATTAAACCTTTTTCCTTTATAAATTACCCAGTTTCAGATAGTTCTTTATAGCCATATAAACAGACTAACACACAAGGTAAGATTCCTATAAACCTTTCTAACCCTTTACAATATTTTCCATTCTCTTTTTTCAGCTTTCCATACATTGTTTTATCATTCTTTTTATTTATTCCATTGAAAACAATCCTTAAAGTTTCTAAATTAGGCAAAATTACTTTTTCTTTAACAAAATATTACATCATTATCATGTTTTATAATCTTTTTTAATCAAAAACACTTCCTACTTTTCTTACACACTGTATATGGAATTGTTTCTCCCAGATCTGGTACTCTTAATTATATATATTAGTTACAGTGTTAACTGTTAGTAACCCTTGTTTTTAGTGAAAAACTTAGAAGGTAAATACTTTTAAAGATGCAAAGCCCAGGGCAAAGGCACAGAACTTAGCTATAAACAGAAGTAAGATTTGTTTGGTAAACTTTAAGCTATTTTCTTCTCCCTCCTAAAAGGTTGCAGAGGTTTAGATGCACAGAGAGAGATGCTCTCATGAATGGAGATTTTGTTTATAGATGCAAATTTATTTTATAAAGAGGTTCATAATAGCCAGATATATGTCAGAAAGTTGTATTTTGGCTTTTTAACTTAGCTTGTATCTTAATTACATTACTGGCTTCCAGGTGGAGCCCTTTAATGAGAAGAAAGAAAGCCTGAAGTTTATAGCGCTAAATATTTAAATGTGAAAGCAGGCACAGGTGGAAGGGAGAACACAGGTCCCTCAAAATTAGGGATCCCATTTTATTTTTTGAGGCAGAGTCTCACTTTTGTCGCCCAGGCTAGAGTGCAGTGGCGCGATCTCGGCTCACTGCAACCTCCGCCTCCCAGGATTCTCCTGCCTCATCTCCGGAGTAGCTGGTATTACAGGTACATGCCACCACATCCAGCTAATTTTTGTATTTTTAGTAGAGATAGGGTTTCACCATGTTGGTCATGCTGGTCTTGAACTCCTGACCTCATGATCCACTCACCTCCGCCTACTAAAGTGCTGGAATTACAGATGTGAGCCATTGCGCCTGGCTAAAGGTTGTATTCTTTGGTTTCTTTGGGGTTTTTTTTGTTCGTTTTTTGTTTTAAACAGAGCCTCACTCTATCGCCCAGGCTGGAGTACAGTAGCACAATTTCGGTCACTGCAACCTCCGCCTCCCAGGTTCAAGTGATTTTCCTACCTCAGCCTCCTGAGTAGCTGGGATCATAGGCACCTGCCACCACACGCAGCTAATTTTTGTGTTTTTAGTGGAGATGGGGTTTCACCATGTTAGCCAAGCTGATCTCCAACTCCTGACCTCAAATGATCCGCCCGCCTAGGCCCCCCAAAGTGCTGGGATTATAAGCATGAGCCACCATGCCTGACCTCAGGGATCCCATTTTTACATTAAACTCTGGGACCACAAACTAGGGAAACGCCATGGGTCTAGAGAGTACAATGCTTCCACAGAAGATTGCTGCAAGCACATTCACATTTCCCAGAGGTTGGTGGGCAACGCATTGTCAATGAGCCCTCTCTGTAATCACTTCATTCCCCAGGAGTCTTATCCCTCAGTAGGGAGTGTCTCTATAGCCTCTAAGGGTCTCCAAGTCAGGCTTTCCTTTTCCAAATGTGCAAGAAGACAAGTAGCTCACTGTGGCAATAATCATTTATTGCAAACAACAGTCATTAGCCACCTCTATTTAACACAATGAATAGTTCTATTTTCCACATATTTGTGAATCAAGAACTCTAGCCCAGAGCATCCGTTGACATTCTTTGAAAGTAGAATTTGGAAGAATATATTCTGAAGAAAGTTCCTAAGAGCATAATTTATGCAGGAATGCATGAAGCGAACTAAACATAATATATGATTGTGTTACATACAACATCCTCTTTTGTGATACTAAGTAATTGTTCCACCTTACCAGATCAACTGCAGCAGCACACAACATAACACAATCATTTCTTTCACTTAAAAAGGCAATAGGCTGCGCGTGGTGGCTCATCCCTGTAATCCCAGCACTTTAGGAGGCCAAGGCAGGCAGATCACGAGGTCAGGAGGTGGCGACCAGCCTGGCCAACATGGTGAAACCCTGTCTCTACTAAAAATATAAAAATTAGCTGGCTGTGGTAACAGGCACCTGTAATCCTAGCTACTTAGGAGGCTGAGGCAGGAGAATTGCTTGAACCTGGGAGGCAGAGGTTGCAGAGAGCCGAGATTGCACCACTGCACTCCAGCCTGGGAGACAGAGCAAGACTCCATCTCAAAAGAAAAAATAAAAAGCAATTCAAATCTCTTTTTTGACTGCACTCAATTACCATCCCAATTTTCTGACCCCTGTTCTGCTCATCTCATTTAAAAAGTTTTGTCTGTGTGTGCTGTGTTTTGTGCTGAATTGTGTATCCCCTCTGAATTCCTACATGGAATCCCTGAATCCCTAGTACCACAGAATGACCACATTTGGAGATGGGATCTTGATTAAGTTAAACCGAGGCCACTGGGGAGGCCCTAATTCAATCTGACTAGTGTCCTTAATGTAGAGGAAATTTGAAACCACAGAGAGACACTGAGGGCACGTGCGCAGAGGAAAGACCACATGAGGATACCATGAGAAGGCAGCCCTCTGCAAGCCAAGGAGAAAGGCCTCAGGAGAAACTACCTAGGAGTAAGGAGACATCGGAGCCCCAAAGGTAGACCAGAATGTCTACATAGACATCTGTGTAGAAAAGTGCCAGCACTCATTTTTCTTTCTCTATTCAAAGTTTCACATGATGTCCAAAATATCTCTTATAATTCTGTGTGAAAAGATGGAACACAATCTGGGATCCTTTTCAAATTTAAGACTTATGAGTCAATAAAATTAGTTTTTGATATGGAAGTGCAGTATATGTGTGTGTGTATATATATATATGTATATGTATCTCCCTCTCTCTCTCTCTCACTCACACACACACACACACACACACAGAGGGTCTCACTCTGTCACCCAGACTGGAGTGCAGTGGCGCGATCATGGCTCTCTGTAGCCTTGACCCCCTCCTCAAGGGTCAGGTGATCATTCTAACTCTGCCTTCTGAGTAGTTGGGACCACAGGTGTGCACCATCATGCCTGCCTAATTTTTTTATTGTTATTTTTTGAGACGAGATCTCCCTATGTTGTCCAGGCTGGTCTCAATCTCCTGAATCCCGTCTTGGCCTCCCAAATTGCTGGGATTCCAGGGATGAGCCACCGTGCCCAGCCTGAAGTGCAGTATAAAATCATTAAATAATAAGAGCATATAACATAGAAATTGTAACAGTGTCTATCTCTTTATTCATTTGAGGAGGGAGATAGTGTAAGTAGGAAGGAAGGTGTTTTAAGCTCACACTATAAGAGGGACTTTAAAGAATTTTTTATTTGCAGCACTTTTCCTGTTTACAGCAGAAAGCAGAAGGGTGGTTCACATGGCTATGGACCAGAGAGTTTGAAGTGTCCCAAAGGAACAGACTTCTGCATTAAACACAGAGACAAAAACAAACAACAACAACAAAAAAAAAACACAGGCTACTAACATATGCAGGAAGCCTGTGTTTTTCAAAAGGCTTTGGAGGGAGCAAATCTCAGTGACACTGATAATAAATATGCTCTCGAAAATGAACATTAGGTATTAGAATAAGGAAAGGCTGGACATTTTGCAAATTTTAAAAAGGGAATTATAGGCAAATAGTCAAGCAAGTAGTGTAAAGCAGGACCCAGTTAGCATAACTAGTGGTTTAGTACAGTTGGAGCATAGTGTGGGGGTGAGGTTTTCAATATGCTTTTATTTATAAGATAATTTTTAGATTGTTGCAGTTACTAGCTCTCTCCAGTCTTGTAAGCCAAAAGTGGACCAGAATTTTCCTTTTCCTGGTATTGCATGAGAGATTTTGGACACTACAGTCCAAAACTCTAGCAAGGAAATCGATTTAAGTTGCAGGAAGGGTTTAAGCTTAGCTTTGGTAAAAGGTATGGTATAAAACCTGACAGGCTTTGAGTTCAGGGAAACTACGTTCATATTTCAGTCCTCTGACTTCCTAGCAGGATGATCTTAGGGAAGCCTAAATTCTATTTTACATAATATACAGATATTGCCTTCCTCACAGGGTGGTTGTTAGGATTAAGTAAAATTACGTATGGAAAATATTTAGCACAGCACGTTTGGTAAGGGTAAATGATGACATTAATGTTGACAACAGCAATGACTGAAATAGACCTAGAAGGGAGACCTTAGGAAAAAAGCTTTTTGCTTTAAAAAATGGACAAAACAGACCAACATTTAAATGAACCATCTTAGTTTCTACACTATGCTGAGAGATAATTACCTCACAGCTTCGCAAGCAAGGATGTGCTGGAGTTCTGGAACTTCTTGCATAATAGAAGGGAACTGGAACTTGGGAGAGTAAGAAAATACAATCAACTTTCTGCTTTTGTACTTGGGACATAGCACACTTCAGAATGCTTTTCTCTTCCTCAGATGGCTAGTGTCAAAAGATCAGTGCTAATCTTGGTGAGCTCCAACAAGCTTGATTCCAGAACTTTAGAATGCCATCATACTCATTTACTGCATGAGGCCAATAACACAGAGAGAAATAGTCTCAATGGATTGTCAAGAATGAAAAAAGAAAATGCGTATTTTTAAAAGTCCTTTTGGGCTTAAAAAATGTGTTTCTCTTGCAGTGATATTTCACTTCTGTAGGGCTAGTCAGGTCTTCTACTAGAAAGGATGTACAAATACTGTCAGAGGAAAGTTCCTGCTGTTCTTTGTTCTGAATTTCACCATCACTCTTCAAGACTATGCCCCCCATGGAAATGTTATATAAGGCCATCATTTTTCCTGAATTGTTTATTAAAACGGTTTTTGAAATGGTTGAAGATTTGTATCTACGTTACCATCATCAATACCATGTCAATGAAATATTTTCCGGCTGATCTTCTCAGGCTCTAAAGCAAAGCTTTCTATTCCATAATATGCTCTGACTTCTGAGATGATTACATTTTATGCTGGCTCGTTATATAACCTTTCAAAGCCACCAGGTGAGTTGTCATTGTAGTAAAGCTGATTCCTTGATTGATACACAGTGTCTGAGATGGCTTTGTTCTCTTGACTTCCCACTGGTTAACAGATTACAGATAAGAATAAAAGAAAAGAGTGTAAAACCAAAGCAACACTGAGGACTCTAATGATATCAGAGGTTTCCTTCTCTTTAAGAGAACAGTATTATTTTAAAATGATTGGATGATCCTAATATGTCATGCTGTGCAAGTCAACTCAACTAAAGATGGGGGCTTTGGAAAGCTTTCTTCCTGATCCTGGAGTTCATCTAATTTTTGGCTGCAGAAAATCTATGTCCTGAGAAATTAGATGTCTGGAACAATCTTTAATCTTAGTGGATGGCTTTCTTGGTTGTCATTGAAGTGCTGCTCAATTGTGAGGAAAAATACCATTTTCCTTATAATGCAGGGAAATAAAGGTTTTTTTTTTTAATTTTTACTTTATTTTGTAAAGGAAGTAATGTTGGCCTATTAGTTTGTAGAAAAGAGATAATACTTTCCATTTGCTCCGTGAAAATTGTGGCTGTTTTGTTTACTTTTTTTCCACAATGGAAGAAAATTGACATATTGAGACATTCTTTGCAAAGTATATAGGACATCTAGAGTCAGCTCCCATTCTTTGTATACTCAGCCTATCAAAAGACTCAGAACTAAGGCTTGATCAGTTAACTAATTTTTCTCCTTTGGAAACTTCTCTGAATCTATTATTATGTAGAACAAATAAAACCGGTTTTTCTTTCGAAGATACGTATTCACTGTACTATTCAGGGTTATGACTTCCTAGCTGCCTATTTAGCATTCTTCTACAGAAACAGAAATTCTCCCTCCTCCCTACCCTCTCATCTTCTTCATGGTGCAATAGCCAGGTGAGTTTGAGAGTTAAACACTTTAGATTTAAAATTACTGAATCCCATCTGTGAGCTTTTATTCCTAATGAAATGCACGGATAGATCTTACACACTTGTCTAATGCAACAGTGATTTGGTGAAAGAAGTCAGCATGCAGATGTATCCTCTAACAAGGAAAACTCAGACAAACCATATCATATTGTGTTTGAATTGGTATAGGGTGAGATTACCACAGAGAAAATGTATAGTCTATTTCAAACAACCAAGGAGGAGAGTTTGAAACAAAAAATTATTAGGCTGAACAGCATTCTGCTTGACAGTAAAATTTGAGTTGTTGTTTCATACTCTTGAAGGATTTTTTTTAAAAGAAAACTTTTTTTAAGTTCAGGGTACAAGTGCAGGTTTGTTACATAGGTAAACTTGTGTCATGGGGATTTGTTGTACAGATTATTTCGCCACCCAGGTATTAAGCCTAGTACTCATTAGTTATTTCTGATCCTCTTCCTTTTCCCACCCTCCAAAAGGCCCCAGTGTTGGTGTTCCCATCTACGTGTCCATGTGTTCTCATCATTTAGCTCCCACTTATAAGTGAGAACATGTGGTATTTGGTTTTCTGTTGCTATGCTAATTTGCTAAGGATAATGGCCTCCAGCTCCATCCATGTCCCTGCAAAGGACATGATCTCATTCTTTTTTATGGCTGCATAGTATTCCATGGTATCTATTTTTCAGGTCTATTATTGATGGACACCCAGGTTGACTCCATGTCTTTGCTATTATGAGTAGTGCTGCAGCAAACATACACATGGTTGTGTCTTTATAATATAACACAAACAATAGTCAAGCCAAGAGCCAAATCTGGAATGAATTATTCACAATTGCCACAAAAAGAATAAAATACCTAGGAATACAAATAACTAGGGAGGCGAAAAATGTCTACAAGGAGAACTACAAAACACTGCTCAAAGAAATCAGAGATGACATAAACAAATGGAAAAACATTCCATGCTTATAGGTAGAATCAATATCATGAAAATGGCCATTTTGCCCAAAGCAATTTATGGATTCAATGCTATTCCTATTAGACTACTATTGACATTACTCAAAGAATAAGAGAAGACTACTTTAGAATTCATACAGAACCAATAAAGAGGCTGAATAGCCAAGGCAATCCTAAGCAAAAGAACAAAGCTGGAGGCATCGCACTACCCAACTTCAAACTATACTATGGGGCTACAGTAACCAAAACAGCATGGTGTTGGTATAAAAACACACACACAGACCAATGAAATGGAATACAGCGTGATATTATCTCATCAGACAGTTTCACCTTGTCTATTCAGTCCTATTGTACCAGGCTTAGGTGCTCCAGTCCCAGTAAAAGAAACCAGAATATGTCACCCCGAAATATACTCTTTAACATAGACAAGGTAACCTCTGATTGTTTTAACTAAAGGCAGTTAAGCAGCAAAGGGAGAGAAGCTCCCTCTATCCTCCTTTTATGCCTAAAGATAAGATAGAAATTCTCCTTTACTAGAGGCAGTTATCAGCCCAGAGATGGCACCAGGAGAATCTGCAAAAAGCCTTACTCCATTAGTTTATTTTCATAAATTTACCTTCCCACAGTTTCCTACCTCTGGAAGCCTTAAGCTGCTTTCCTTTGTCCTGTTACTTCTCTAAAATTTATTGCTCTTTGTTGAAGGCCTATATAAGCCAGTGCTTTGAGTTAACTTTCATTGAAGTTTCTTCTATGTGATCTGCACTGCATGTATTTGTAAATCTACTTGTTTTTCTCTTGTTAATCTGTCTTTTTTTACAGGAGTCTGTCCCAACTACAAACTTATGAGAGTTGCAGAAAACACCCCTACACCAACTTATAGCCAATCTATTCAGCCTGCATTGCTAGCAGATGAGACTGTTTGCTCAGGGGCTACTTATAATGGTAGAAAACACTTTGTTTTCTTAAAAGCAGACCTGACAGGCTCTGACTCCTTCAGATATGCTGATCTCCTTCAAATAGGCAAGGTACTGGTCTTATTTGTCACGATGGGAGCGGTATGCAGCTGATCCCTCTGATCTATCTCACCAACAGTGCAAAAAAAAAAAAATCATGGGTGGAATTTTTATCTTTTACCTTGGAACCAAGGTTTCACAGAGCTAGTGGGCATGAGGGCTGTGACAGATAGCTATTGGTTGGACAGTATGGAGCCAACACATGAATATTTCAGAATAGCCACTCTAGCTGAGGAGGCAGAATAGCAAGGCATAAGATAAAGTGAGCTTGGAGGAAAGCATCTTTAGTAAGAGAAACCTTCCCTTGGTTCTACTGGTCCCTCTGGGATTACAATCCTATGATGAAGCATATGCTCTGTTAAGCTCTGTTAGTTCTTTTGCCCTGTGTCTCTCATGTAAATAACTGTCATTTATAGAATGCCTAACCTTGGTGCATAAACAGGTACTGCATACATTAATTTAAAGTCCCTTCTGTTAGATATTGGTATCATATCCTTACTGTTTTACAGATGAAAACTATGAGACTCAAGAGATTAAGTAATTTTCCCCATTCATACAGCTAGTGTATATGTATTAGGATTCAAATCCACATGTATCCGAGTCCTGTATTTTAATTACAATACAAACCTGTCCCATTTCTTTTCTGCTTTGGCTATTCTCTTTCCTAAGAATTCTCAGGTTTGATTGTCAAGTTTCTATCCAAGAGCAGAATTCTGCCTAGAGCCTCCTCACTAAAGAAGTACTCTATACTTGTATATCATTAAGACGAGGACACCAACTTACAGTGGGTACTAATGGCTTGACTACAGGTTCCCAGGCAAAGTGACAATGCCAGTGGACCTCTGTAGAAATTGACTTTTTTAAAGTAACTTTGGACAAATAAATAGTATCAACTCTGTGACACTGACTGAGCTTAAATTATTCTCAAGCATAATGTTTAATAAAAGACAGAGACACAGAGATCCTACCTAATTTTTGTAAGTGGACCCACTGCTGGATCTGCATTAGGTCTAGGCACATACTTCGGACTCTGGGAGCTATAGATATAAATATATTTATAGCATATCTGATATACTTACAGAATTCTATACTGGAATAGATCTCAAATTATTGATGTTTGGTGATGTTACATATTCTAAGCTTCATAGGCCTTAGGCCAAGACATTAATGTCATGTATTCCTATTATGCTGTTTATAATAGGAAATGCAGTATTTTTCTGATTTTAAACTCTCAAACCAACAATGAGAGGAACCTAAGGAGACGGGGAAGAAAAAAGAGATAAAGACACTAACTAGCTGAGAATAGACAGTATCTGTGAAGTCTGTCTCCAGACATGAATACCCTGCCTATGATTCTTCTTGCTCCAGTAGGACCCCTTTGAAGCTGCTAAAGAGCAGATCCTGTGCCTAGGAAAGCAGGACTTCAGGCCTTTTGAATTTAAAAACACACTCTGGTTGCTTATACTTGATTAGCAGCATTCTCTTCTTTTGGTTAAGAACAAGGCACTGATGAGAAGGAGAACATTAAGAAATTTAAAATATAATCCCTAACTCAAGAAGCCTAGTCGAGGGGGGCAGTGGGGGAATGTTTTAGATAGGTATAGTGTTTAACATAAACACTTGCAAAAAGTTGAGTGCCAGAATTGTGGGGTGAAATTTCAGAGGAAGGGTAAAGCATGTGGTCTCACACACTGTATTTTAGCCACAATAACAGCTCATAGGTATAAGTGAATTTTTCAGAGGTCCTACGAGAGTGTGTGTGTGTGTGTGTGTGTGTGTGTGGTGTGTGTGTGTAACCTTTCCCCATCAACCCAACAATAATAAGCTCTAAGCTCTAGGGTTAAGATACGTGGTTTTGAAACCCACTTTTACCACCCTGTAGCTGAATTATGTTGTCTAAATTTTCTTTTTATGCCACTATCTCCTTATCTATTAAAAATCATTGCTAATTTTAAAAGGCCTTATTGTATTAAATGTGAGGAGTAAACAAAATAATGTATATAAAGCTCTCAGTGCAGAGCGTGGCACATGGAAGATTCAGTAAGTAATACTGTGGCAGATACTGTTGATTGCTTACTTAATATTCATTCACTCCTTCATTGCTGATGAAACTCCAGATTCAGGAGCAATGCACCGAGATAGACACTCACTTTTCAGTCTCCCTTGAGCCAACAGTAGCCACACAGCTTCATCGCTTGCCTCTGCGTCCTTCGTTCCTTGGTTCTGTGTGCAGCTGTGCCTAACACGTGGTAGATGGAAGTCTCCTGAAGGTTTTGGGGAGGTTTCACTTTCCTAGGAAAAGGGGACACATTTGCTTCGCATCATTTGTTTCTCATTTTTCTTTCCTTGAATGTGAATCTAATGTCAGGAGCTGAAGCTACCATATGTGACCCAAGTGTTGGGGCTCAGAAAATGATACCCTAAAGTATGGCACTTTGGCATGCTGAGTACTTTGAACTAAAGGAGATGGGAAGGCCTCAAAAGCAGCCTCAAAAGCAAAGTTTCTTTCTGACCTTCTCCTGCTCTCTTTCTCTCTTGAAGTGAGTGGTAGAATTCCTCTTGCCTAAGGTGGGTCATAGAAACTAGAACCCTCTTCCCCAAAGCAAGCCATAAAACTTAAGTCACTCTTTTCTCTTCTCTGTTAAAGAACCTCATTTCAGCGGGTCCTGATCCATATCTGGGAGGAAGGAATTCTACAGAAACCCAGAAGAATCTGGACAGACAGCTTTACTAGGTTTCTCTCTCAGTCTTTTACCACTCAATCATGCCTCTTTTTTTTTGGTCTAATCACATTTCAGTGTGGCAGTCTACTCTTCGTCAAACCTAAGCATAAATATAGACAGTTTTCCCTGTGTCTTTTGGTCTTCATTTCTGCCACCTCCTGTGTCACATAAAACTTTGATTAAATAAATTTGTCATGCTTTTCTCTTATTAGCCTATCCTTTAGTATGGGAGAGTCAAACCTAGCACTTATGATGGGTGAGAAAAGTTATCACACCTTTCCTGCCCCTACAATTTCTGGTACCCAGTGTGGGGTGGCTGAAATGAGCTTGGGACAACTGATAAAAAATCATCACCAGCAACAAAAGAACACTTTTTTTTTTAATTTTATTAAAGGTTATCTCTCCTGGATCTCTGCCTATAGTGCCCAATTAAGAATAGAAGGTAAGAATTTCTTTTTATCCCTTCCTTCACAAATTTAGATTAGCAGGAAGAAATCATTTGTTTGGATTGTGTCTTTTGTGTAAATCTGATTTGGAACTACATATTTGTTATTGATCTTTTCCCTTCCAGAGACAGCCATTTCTTTCCTGTTTGTCTTGTTCTGTGTCCTGAAGGTTTGGTTTTATGATCAGTGAGAATATTCTCTCTGGTCTCTGCCAGCTAGGGGTGAAAGTATCAGCTTACATCAGGCAGCCAGTCCAAATAGGCTGAGAGCCTGAATGTTTTTTGTCATAGTACCAACTCTCAGGGAAATTTGTCTTATTAGAAGTTCCAATTCATAAGGGGCTTGGTTCGTTTTTTTGGTTTCGTGTTTTCTTGTTTTTTTGAGGGGGGAGTCTCAGCCTTCATTGCTTGGTTCTGCGGCAACAAAGGTCTTTATTTCTTTTGAGGGTCTTAGGGGGATGATTCTGGAACTTGGGAGGACTACATCTTTTTGTACCCTCTTTTCAGGATATCTACTTAATCCTTGGTTAAGTCATCAAAGAGTTATTGATTTTGGTTCCAAGTCACTTGGGAGGTACCTCAGTTTAAAAGAAAAAGCCACAAGTAGTTGCTGATTTTTTCTGGCTGAAATATGAAAATAAAAGATTTGAAAAGTTTTTTACTTTGCTTTTTTTTTTTCCAAAGAGCTCTGTGGTCAGAAGTCTGATTAATTGAAAGCTGATATTCAGCTTTTTTTTTTTTTTTTTTTTGCCTTTCTGTTTGATCTGTTGCATATTGCTTCTTCCATGGGAACTTAGTTGACTGAAACTCCTCTTTTTGAATCCCTGCTAACTATAATCTCAGCCCTTCTTTCTTTCTTCCTTGCTGGCATGAGTTTTTTTTTTTTTTTTTTCTGAGGAGAATGTAGAATATCATTGGTTTTTTAGGGGGGTGGGGAAACCTAGCCTAAAAGCAGAATGCACCGTAAAAAATGAATTAATTGCTTGATGCATGTCATTGCAAAAAAAAAAAAAAAGAAAGAAAAAAGAAGAGAGAACATGTTTAACTTTTTAGTTTCTGTGCATCTGTGATTTTTTTTGATACTTCTTTGATTTGTCAATAAGAAAACTAAGATCGCGTCCAGCTTTATTAATGTGTTATAAAATTTTCATGAACAGTTCAAGCATAATTGTTAAAGATGAATTAGATGAATGTGAGATAAAAGTTTATAAGTAAAATTTTCAATATAATTATACTTTATCACATATGTCTACTTAGGAATAACTTCAAAAATCTTTTTTGGTAACTTAAAATCTTAATATGAGACTAAGTAATATGTATTTACTTCATGCCTCAATAAGGTTAAATACTAAAACATTAAGTACTAAGCATAAGTTTAAGTTTAAATATTTTGGCATCCTGTTTTTATATGGTGCAGAGAGCTAAATATATCTGAATCTGGTAATAAGCATGAAAAATTGAGGAAACATCTTTCTGGAAATTATAAAATGGTAAATGCTGATGTATACCAATTTACAATACTTGCTAGTTTTCATTAGAAATTAAGATTACTGGAGTTAAAGGTTATAATTAACATATGTCATTAAGCTACTAGAAATTGCAGGCATACCTTAGAGATATTGCAGGTTGGTTCCAGATCATTGCAATAAAGTGAATACTGCAATAAAGTGGGTCATACATATTTTTGATTTCCCAATGTTATAGGAGTTACTAAGAAGTTATTTTAGGCAAATAGAAAAATGGGAAGTTTTTGTTTCTTTGAAAGCAGCTCCAGAAGTTTCTTGTCTAGCAGGAAACCCCTGGCTCTTACAGCTGGGTCAGTAAGCTTTGGTATGCAAATGCCCACCATTAGAAACTGGGTCCACCCAAACATGGCAATTTCCACCATCTTCTTCCTTGCTTCTACATCTGCCTGATAACATGGCTGCCCCCATATATCCTGTGTGTAAAACAACATGGGACCCTGCGTTTGCATATTAAAAGAAGGGCCAGGTTTTTCACCATCTACATGAATGACCTGCCTGGTCAAACCAATCCCCTGAGCCCTATGCAAATCAGACACCACCTCCTCCAGCCTCCTCATATAAGCAGTCATTGCAGCGCCTGTGGGGTTTCCTCTCTCAGCTTTGGAGCACCCTTTCCTCTCTCTCTGTATGGGGGAATTTCTTCCTTTTTTCTTCCCTATTAAACTTCCTGTTCCTTGAAACCAGTCCATGTGTGTCCATGTCCTTTTATCAAAATAGGTATGAGACTAAGGACCCTAGTGTTCCTCCAGTCATTGGAGCCTATCACCAGTGCATATAAAAGTCATGTTTATACTATACTGTAGTCCTTTAAGTGTTCAATAGCATTATGTTGAAAAAAACATTATATATACCTTAATTTAAAGATACTTCATTGCTAAAAAAAAATGCTGATAGAAACAAAGCGAGCACATGCTATTGAAAAAATGATGCCAGTAAACTCACTTAGAGTTGCTGCAAATTGTCAATTTATTTAAAAATGCAGTATCTGCAAAGCACAATAAAATGAAGGGCAATAAAATGAGGTATGACTGTATAGAGAAACAACTCTGTATGTGAAGAAAATAAGATGTATTTGATAAAGAAAGGTATAAAAATGAGTGAAGAAGAAATAAATCCTTTACAGACAAGCAAATGCTGAGAGATTTTTGCATTTGCTGAGGAGTGTTTTACTTTCAATTATGTGGTCAATTTTAGAATAAGTGTGATGTGGTGCTGAGAAGAATGTATATTCTGTGGATTTGGGGTGGAGAGTTCTGTAGATGTCTATTAGGTCCACTTGGTCCAGATCTGAGTTCAAGTCCTG
>CAUYLG010050857.1:0-15850 GCA_963573385.1 Cacajao melanocephalus | reverse complement strand
GACTCAAAAGTGTTTGTAGAAAGTGATTTATTTAAAGAGAGAGAGAAACAGGAGAAGGAGAGAGAAAGAAACAGCTAACTCTCACACAGAGTGAGAGAATCCAGAAAGATGGAATCCAGGAGAGGAAAGCAGTTCCACACTGACTGGAAGGGAATAGAGAGAGATGGAGTTTAGGAGGGGAAGACAGGCTTCCACGAGAGAGTGTGGAAGGGGACTCCAGATGGAAAATCTAGGATAGACAAAAATAGCTTCCACGAAGGGAGTGTTCATGGAAGGGGACCCAAACATGGAGTCCGACGGGGTGTGGAAGAAGGGGACTTTTAACCTGGGAGGAACCCTCACCTTCTCTAAGACCCCTGGCCAATGAAAGGAGTTCCTTAGAACTTCCGCTGAAGTGACTGACTCTTAGTTTCTTCCTGTGCTGGTGAAATTCAAACATAAACTGTTAAATCTCCCGGTTGGAGAGAGATGGGAGCAGGGCATGGCACTAGAAGGTTCTTGCCTTTAAAACTACGCCTCCTTGTGGACCCGGAAAGAGAATACATTCCCTCATGTGCACTTTCTACCTACCTGACCTTACTACTGGTGCCCTGTGTTCTTGTAATCTTCCAGCATACGTATCAAGAGAGATCACCAGACATAGCAGCAAAAAGAGAGTTTATTTAGCTTGTGCACAAGGGAGTCAGCACTGTGAAAGGAAAAGGGTGGGCGTCTCTCTGAAGGTAGTATGCAGATTCATTTTACAGGGTCTCTCTATAGGGAATAATTCAGTAAGGCCATGTGTAGGAAGGGTTTCTGTAGTACTTGGCAGTGGCTCAACATGCTTCCTCATACATTGCATGTAACGTTAGCATTTTAAATCTCCACCCTTGGGTGTGACTTTTAGCATTACAACTGCAAAGGAGTAACTACGAATTGAAGTTTAACTGTGTATGCGAGGCCCCAGGGAAGTAGTTCCTAACCCCCTAAAGCAGGAACTTGTGGTCAGTACTTTCTTGGGTCTTTAGTTGCTGAATCGCTGGAAGTTTGATAAACTAGAGCCTGAATAAGGGGTTTGTGGTCTTTTTCTCTAGACCAGATTAAAACAGAAAAGCAGCCAGCCTTCCTTTCTCAATCTCATCCAGTCTCAATGACCTTTTTTGCCTTGTTTTTAATTTTTAAAGACAGTTTTATCTGATATAAGGATAGCTACTCCTGCTTGCTTTTGTTTTCCATTTGTGTGGAATACTTTTTTCCACCCCTTTGTCTTGAGTCTATAAGAATCCTTACACGTCAGGTCTCCTGAAGACAGCAGATGTTTAATTTGTGATTTTTCATCCATTCTGCCAATTTGTATTTTTTCAGTGGAACATTTAACCATTTACATTCAGTGTTAATATTGAGATGTGAGATACTGTTCCAGTCATCATGTTGATTGTTACCTAGTTACTTTGTTTTCTTCATTGTGTTATTATTATTATTATTATTTTAGACAGAGTCTTACTCTGTTGCTCAGGCTGAAATGCAATGGTACAGTTTCAGCTAACTGCAACCTCTCCCTCCTGGGTTCAAGTGATTCTCCTGCCTCAGCCTCCTGAATAGCTGTGATTACAGGCACCCGCCACCATGCCCAGCTAATTTTTGTATTTTTAGTAGAGATGGGTTTCACCATGTTGGGCAGTCTGGTCTCGAACTTCTGACCTTAGGTGATCCACCCACCTTGGCCTCCCAAAGTGCTTGGATTACAGGTGTGAGCCACAGCGACTGGCCGTGTTATTGTTTTTATAAACTGTGAGTTTTATGCTGTCAAGGTGTTCTATTACAGTGCATATTGATCCTTTGTTTCAAGACTTAGAACTCCTTTTAGCATTTTTTTGTTGGACTGCTCTAGCAGTGACAAATTCCCCCAGCATTTGCTTGTCTGGAAAAAAAGTTAATTTCTTTTTCATTTATGAAACTTAGTTTTGCTGGATATAAACTTCTTGGCTAAAAGTTATTCTGTTTAAGGAGACTAAATATAAGACCCCAATCCCTTCTGGCTTGTAAGGTTTTTGCTGCAAAGTCTACTGTCTGTCTGTTAGGTTACCTGATGCTTTTATCTCACTGCTCTGAGAAGTCTTTCCTTCATGTTGACTTTTGTTAGCCTCATGATTATATTCCTTGATAATGTCCTTTTGCAGTGAATCTCCCAGGAGCTCATTGAGCTTCTTGTATTTGGATATTTACATCTCTAGCAACACCTGGGGAGTTTTCCTCAATTATTACCTCAAATAAGTTTTTCAAACATTTTGCTTTTTCTTTTTCCCTAGGAACACCAATGATTTGTAGGTGTGGACATTTTACATAATCCCATATTTCTTGGAGATTTTGTTCATTTCTTTTGATTTGTTTTCTTTATTTTTGTGTGATTGGGTTAGCTCAAAAGCCTTATCTTTGAAATTATTTCTTCTACTTATTCCAGTCTACTGTTAAAACTTTACACTGCATTGGCTGGGCACGTTGGCTCACTCCTGGACTCCAGTAATCCCAGCACTTTGGGAGGCTGAAGCAGGCAGATCACTTGAGGTCAGGAGACCAGCCTGGCCAACATAGAAAACCCCATTTCTACTAAAAATACAAAAATTAGGTGGGCGCAGTGACAGGCACCTGTAATCCCAGCTACTTGGGAGGCTGAGGTAGGAGAATCGCTTGAACCTGGGAGGTGAAGGTTGCAGTGATCTGAGACTGCACCACTACACTCCAGCCTGGGCGACAGAATGAGACTCTGTCTTGAAAAGACAACAGCAGCAACAACAACAACAACATTTACACTGCATTTTGTAATGCCCTAAATGTATTTTACATTTTCAGAAGTTATGATTGATTTTTAAAAAAAATTATCTACCTCTTTAGAAAAGTTTTGATTCATATTTTGAATTGTTTCTTACATTTCTTTACGTTGGTTTTCACTTTTCTCTTATATCTCCTTGAGTACCATAATAATCAACTCTTTGAATTCTTTATCTGGTATTTCAAAGATTTCATCTTGCTTTGGATCCATTGCTGGAGATGTACTGTGATATTTTGGGGGGTGTTATAGAACCCTGTTTTGTCATATTGTCAGAATTATTTTTCTGGTTCTTTCTCATTGGGGTAGACTTTTTTTTTCTAATTATTCTTAAGTTTATTTTTGATTCAACTGTTTTTTTTTTTTAATTTGTTTTCCTTTACTCTTTATGGATGTGGCTTCAATGTTTACAGTTCATTGTAACCTAATTTGTGGTTGGTGCTTCCAGGGAGTGAAGGCTCTGTATGAGTTCTTTGGTTACAATTCTTTGTATAATAGCTTTCTTAGAAGCTGGCTGTAGTAGCTATATACCCAGTGTATGAGCAAGTTCACTGACTCCTGTGAGATTGGAATGGCAGAGGTCTCTTAAAACTAATCTCATTTCTCCCTGGTGTACACTTATTTATTTATATGCCCTCATATTTTATTTTCTGGGTTAAATAGTCAGGCTTCAGATGAATAGGGAAGGCGTCTATGGGTTAAACTGGCTGTGGCTAAAGCAGATGGGTCAATGCAATACCTAATGGTGCACTGAGGTCCCAGCCTTGACAGAGGTGATTGAGGAGATCTTGGTGAAATGTGCTGAGGTCTTATCAGGGGGAAGGATGGGAGCCACGTCAGCTCGCCCGCCAGGCCAGTAGGAAAATGAACTACTTCCCAATCATTCTCCTGACCCTGGGTTTCAGCTACTCAGATCAGATAGATACTTATTTTTATTTGAATGTTCCACGTAAAGAGGGGTCATGACTCTACTCTTCATGCAAGACAGACCTGGAAGGCACTCCTGCCATGAGGATGCAGTCACTTTGAAGTGTTCCAGAAAGGCTATCTACAGGTATACTCATGCTGAGCTCCCATGGGAGAAGCCCCAGCTGTGTCTGCAGTGGTGAATGAGGGGAAAAAGAAGTCCCCCTTCTCTAAGATCTTTCACAAGCACCAGGGCTGCTTGCCTGCTGGGGTAGAGCCATAGGCTTTCCTCTCTGAGCCCAGCACTGCACCTGTGCCTCTCTTGAAATAAACTTCTCACAAGCAGAAAGTTTTGAAACTCAAGTCTTGGTCTCTGGATTCTTTTGTCTCACAGGTCGCTTCCTTGATGTGGTGCCCTCCCGCTTCTCCTAGGAGTAAGAGTCCCTGAGAGCCAGACTACTATGAGTATTGCTGCTATTCTGGGTCCAGCTGTCCAGTGGGGCTGCCACATTCCAGGCTGATTTGGGGGAATCTCTGCAAGGGATCCAGTGATATGCCCTCTCCTTAAGTCTCCCAGCAGTGGATGCCAGCTCCAGCTCTAATGGGGGTGGCAGGAGAGTGACACAGATTGTGAGATTTCCTTGGTTATGAATAGCCTTGGTGTGTTGGCTTTCCCAAATACTGGTTGCAGTAATGAAGAACTGGTCACATGGACAGACTCAGGACCTCCAAGCTAGCCAGGGTGCTGCAGGCAATCTGATAGCTGAGGTCACACACAAGTTTTCTCCTTCATGGGTGCCATGTTATTCTACCTGGTGATGCTATGATGGACTGTGTCAGTTGGCCTCCAGCCAGCAGGTGGCGCTTGCAAAGTACACCAGCTGCAGTGGTAGTGGTAGGATTTGTGCTTGCCTTATGTTACCCAGGGGAGGTATTTTGGTGTCTCTGGCAATGAGTGGGGCCATAGGGCTCCTAAAACTTTCTGTCCTTTGTGTTAAGATACCAGGATGGGTGGAGGTGCAAAGCCAGTAGGGGCTGGGTCCTGTATATCTGTGCTCTGGCTGTGCACTTGTGGGACAAGCAGGAGCCCCAGCTGGGGTCAAAAGGTGGTTGTCTGGCCATTGGAGTAATGTTCCAGGGAGGAGCACAGCTGCCTCTGTTGCACAGAAGAGTCTGCCTGAGAACTGGGGAGTAGCAGGCAGCAGTAAGCCCAAGCCAACTCCCATGAACTTGGCAAGGCAGGTCTCACACCCACAGTGTTTCACTAGTAGCAGGTAGCTAGGTTCCAGGCAGCCTGTGCTTAGAACTCAGAACTGCCCCAGGCCATAAGCTTTCCCAGGGAGACAGCAACCACAGCTTTCGGGCCATGTCCCTCCCCGTCCACCTGCATATCTGGGGCACACAGCTCCTGTGCTTGTGGCTGCAGCACACTTCCCACTTACCCCTTGGTTCCGGCCAAGGGAGTTTGTCTCCAATGGAGATCGTATTGCAAATCTCAGTTGGGAACTTCTTTTAACCTGTGATTGCTGCCTGAGTCAGCTGACAGACTTCCATACAGTCATCTGTGAGGTAGAATCAGAAATAGCTTCCCTCTGTCCTGACTGGAGACTGGGATTGCACACAAAGCATTTTCTACTACTGCTCTTCTCGTACACTCCCCACTGCTTACTAAGTCATCTCCAGCACTGGGTAGGGTTAAGATCTTCCTCTATGGCCAGGATTGCCATAGAGGAATCCTGTGGCATATACATACCAGTGGGGGGCGTATATCCTGGAGGTAGTTTATCCCCCTCCCACACTGGGGCCTGGCTCATGAATTTTCACCTGGGTTTGTGAACTGATGGACGCGAATTTATTATTTTTGGTAAATGTTTATTGCCACTGATAGTTAATAAGTAGGTGGAAGCTTGTACCTCCTCACAACCAGGAAGCAATGCAAACATGTGTCAAGCTAGATGCTGCCTTCCACACCAATGAGCAACCATATCAGAGATGTAACCTACTCCCTAAGCCTATTGAAGTTATAGCTCTTTGTTCTTTTAGATGCTCAGCAGCCTCTCACATGAAAGATTTGTCCAAGGCTAATTCAGCATTATTCTTGTGTCAGAATTGGTCACTTATCTATTGGAAACAGTCAACTAAGAATTCTCGGAACCAGCAGTTGAACATAGGATCATTTAAGGATGCAGCCTAGGGTGCTATACTTAAAAATATAGGCCACAGAGCTCTAAATGTTCATTTGTCCAAATATGGGGAAATGACTCTGTAAGATTCTAACAATCTAAATAATATTTTAAACAACTCTAAAGTTATTTTGGGTATCACTAATTTTTGCCAATGAGAAACCTATTTTTTATACTCATTATGTAAATTACAAAAGCGTCAATTGTTGCCAAGAGCTAAACTAGTTGAAGCTTATTTATTAGCCATCCCATAAGTGTGACCTTTCCAATTAAATGCTAGCTAATTATACCAGAAACATAAATTCCCGATTTAGGTAACTGGCTTCCACTACATATAACTGAAATGAGCTAACAATTTATATCACATTAGGTATGTTCAACAATTTTAAATAAATTACAGATATAAATATACCAGCAAAAGATGCTACTCATTAAAGAAGACAATTACCATCCTAATGAACTGAATTTATATACAACTAGGGATCCCAGCCATGAAGTTGACTGAATTCTTGTTAGTCATTATAAAAGATACACTGAGCTTTATTTATAGTTGCTGTGTCAATAACTCAAGTAGACACATAGCCTTTTTCTTCAGATTCATATTATACACACTGTATAACTTTTTTTTGTAGTCATGGAAGTTAGCACATCCTACAAAGCTTTATCACTTGACTAAATTTTTCATTTCTTTGGCTCTTCAGAATCCTGGGAAATACGAATAGGAATTCTCTTTAACTGTAAAGACCTTTGAATTTGATGGAATCTTTCATTCTTAACTATAATTTCAGGATCTTTGAACTCCTATGGATATTTTTATCAGTTGAATCTTATATATTTCTTATGGCTTTGTGTAACTTATAAAAACAACCTATAATGTCAGTCTCCTGATATAATTGCTATTATGCCCCATTGCAGGAGACATTCAAGTATGAGAACTCCTTTTCTAAAGGATTATTCTCAGGAAGAAAACATACAATGTTATTTTAAGGTGTATCTGACATATTCCAGTGGCCCCCAAATCTATATCTCTGACCCCAATTACTTTCCTGAATTCTAGAGTTTTATTTCCAATGTTCTACTAGATATTTCTACTTATATATCTACTAAGTATCTCAAGCAATCATGGACAAAATAGAATTGAATTTTGCACCTCACCTCTTTAATCTCTTCCTCCTTAAATCTTTCTCATCACAATACAAGAGCATGAATATTCATTCATATGCTCAGGCTAAAAACCTAGGAGTTATTCTTGATTCCTCCCTTTTTCTTGCCCATTCCTCCTGTTCTATCCACCCCATCATTATGTCCTGTTGCCTTTGCCTAGAAACACAACCTGAGTCACTCCATCCAAGTCACCATCATCTCTCAGCAGAACAATTTCAATATATCTTTAACTGGTCTTGTTGCTTCTGCTCCTGCTCTTCTGTCATCCATTCTTCATGAAGTGATTTTGTTAAAATTGAAATCAGATGTTCTTTCCTCCCCAAAACTCTCTAAATTTTTTAAAATCACACTCAGAATAAAATCTGAACTTATTACCTAATTTTTTTTTGCAAGATATGATCTTTGTAAATTTTCTTCCCTTATTATCTACCCACCTCCATCCTCAATAGACAATGGTCAGAGAGCTTTTTTATTTTCCTTAAACTCACTGAGCTTATTTCTCTCACAGGGATTTTGCTGTAGCCCTTCCCTCTGAACAGAATACCATTTCCTCTAATTGTAGGAAGGCTGATCTTTTTGAATAATTAAAATTTCAGTGCAAAGTACCCCTTGCTGCTCTCTACCATTCCACACTGTTTTAATTCTGTCCATTTCATTTATCAATACTTGTATATATTTTTGTGGTCACTCTGGCTTTTACAATAATTTGTACAGATCATGCCGATTTTGTTCACTACTATATTTCCAGGGCTTATGGGATGTGATTTTTTTAAATGTATATTTTAAAAAGAACATTCAGAGTATAATCTAACTCTTCAAATATTTATTGATAATTTCTTCCACGTGTTCCATAAGCACCTCATTATTTAATTCTATAATTACTCTTTTTTCTGTATACCCTATGACGAAGCCCATCACCACCTGTCCATGTGATGTATTTTAATGCTCTCATAGATGACTTACAGGTCCAGAAAAAATTATTCTGAGACTACATTTTCTTTATTATGTGAATTTGATTTGATCCTATGATTTTGATTATCATATTTATTAATATGCCAATTTTAAGCACTTTAAATTTGTTTTAACCAGTTATTTATATTTCTTTAAAATTTTCAACTACATTTATATATGCATTGTACTTAACATTTCTTTTAGAATCACCTCATTTGACCCACTAACAACACCATCAGAGGTACTTAATAAATTCTTATATATATGCTGAGTCTTACATTCTCTGAAATGTTGCAGTATTGCTTATATATATAATACAAATTCACTTTAAAATAACAAGCCTAACTCAACCATAAATTTATACATTTTATACCAGACATAGAAAATAATAAAAGAGAAAAAATTCTCATAAACCTAAAATAATGAATATGCGTAGTTTTGTTCTCTTTACACAAAAATGTTAATATTGAGGAGAGGGCTGGAGCAATATGGCTGAATAGAAGCCTCCAGAAATCCTTTCTTCCTACAAGAATACCAATTTGAACAACTATCCACACAAAAAGCTACCTTCAGAAGAACCAAAAGTCAGGTGAGCAATGACAGTACCTGGTTTTAACATCACATTAATGAAAGAGGCACTGAGAGGGTAGGAAAGACAGTCTGGAATCATCTACATCACCCTCCTCCATCCACTGGCCATGGCTGTGTGATACAGAGACAGAATCTGTGCACTTAGGGGAGGGAGATCACAGTGATTGTGGGATTTTGCATTAGAACTCAATGCTGCCCCATGACAGCAGAAAGCAACATGTGGCACAACTCAGCCAGCACCCACATAGGGAGCATTTAGACCAGCCCTAGTCAAGGTGAATCACCCATTCCAGTGGTCAGAACCTGAGTTCTGTCAAGCCCTGCCACCAGAGACTAAAGTGCTGTGGGGTCTTAAATAAACTTGAAAGGCAGTCTAGGACACAAGGACCATAATTCCTGGACAAGTCCTGGTACTGTGCTGGGCTCAGAGCCAGTGGACTTGGGGTACACATGACCTAATGAGTCACCAGCCAGGGTGAACAAGGGAATGTTTGTGTCAACCTTCAGCTGACCCCAGGCAGCACAGCTCACAGCTGCAAAAGAGACTTCTTTCTTCTGCTTCAGGAAAGGAGAGGCAAGAGTAAAGAGGACTTTGTCTTGCAACTTGGATATCAACTCTGACACAATAAAACTGGGCACCAGGCAGAGTTCTGATGCCCTATTCCAGACCCTAGCTCCCAGATGACATTTTTAGACATATCCTGGGCCAGAAGGGAAGTTGCTACCTGGAAGGGAGGGAACCAGTCATGGCAGGATTCATCACCTGCTGACTAAAGTGAACTTGGGCCCTGAATAATCAACAGGAGTCCCCAGGCAGGACTCACCATAAATTTTGGGTAAGACTCAGAGATGTACTAGCCTCAGGTGTGACCCAGCATATTCCCAGCTATGGTGGCCATGGGGAGACACTCTTTCTGCTTGAGGAAATAACAGGAAAGAGTAAGGAGAACTTGGTCTTGCAGCTGGGTACCAGCTTGGTAACAGTGGGATAGAGCATGAAGTAAGCTCCTGCGTCCCTGATAACATTTCTGGGCATGGCTTGGGTCAAAAGGGAGCCCACTGCCCTGAAGAGAGAGTCCTAGAGGCCTGGCAGCATTCATCACACACTGAGGAACGGGCCTTGAATGAACATTGGTGGTAGCCAGGCAGTGCTCACCACAGGCCTGGAGCAGTGGAGGCCTCAAGGAAAGACTCATCTGCTTGTGGAAAGAACAGAAAAGTGGGAAGGACTTTGACCTGTGACTTGGGTGCCAGCTCAGCCATAGTAGAATGGATCGCCAGTTAGATGCCTGTTTTCTGAAGCCTGGCCCTGGCTCTTTGAGAGCATCTCTTGACCTACCTGGGGCTCAGGGAAACTCACTGTCCTGAAGGAAAGGACATAAGCCTAGCTGGCTTTACTACATGCTGACTGTAGAACTCTAGGGTCTTGAGTGAACATAGCTGATAACCAGACAGACCTTGGGTGAGACCCATTGCTGTGCTGGGTTCATCTCTGACACAATAGTGTCCCAGTGGTGGTGGGTTAATCTCTGACACAACAGTGTCCCAGTGGTGGTGGTCACAGGGGTGCCTATGTCACCTCTCCCCCAGCTTCAGACAGCTCAATGCAGAGAGAGAGAGAGAGAGAGAGAGAGAGAGAGAGAGAGAGAGAGAGGGAGACTCGACTTGGGAGAGAACAAAAGTCTCTGAATTCCTCTGGATTTTAGCCAAGACCACCCAGGTGATACCTCTATGAGTCTGCAATAGCCACAGCTGGGCTTGGGGTATGCACTAATGTAGATACAGCTGCAGTAACCAAAACCTTAGATTGCAACACCCAAGTCTCTTTGAATACTGGAAAGCCTCAAAAGGACAAATACAAACAAGCCCAGACTGTGAAGACTACAATACATACCCAACTCTTAAATGCCCAGACATTGATTAACATCAATCAAGACCATCCAGGAAAACATGACCTCCTCAAATGACATTAATAAGGCACCAGTGACCAATTACAGAGAGACAGAGAATTCAAAATAGCTGTGTTGAGGAAACTCAAACTCAGGATGACACAGAGAAGGAATTCAGTCCTATCAGATTGATTTAACAAAGAGATTAAAATAATTAAAAAGAATCAAGCAGAAATTCCAAAGTTAAACAATGAAATTGACATGCTGAAGAATGCCTCAGAGTCTTTTAACAGCAGATTTGATCAAGCAGAAGAAAGAATTAGTGAGCTTGAAAACAGGCTATTTTAAATACACAGCCAGAGAAGACAAAAGGAAAAAGAATAAAAAAGAATGAAACATGCCTACAGGATCAAGAAAATAACCTCAAAAGGGCAAATCTAAGAGTTATTGGCCTTTAAGGGAAGGTAAAAAGAGAGACACAGGTATAAAGTTTATTCAAAAGCATAGTAACAGAGAACTTCCCAAACTTAGAGGAAGATGCCAATATTTAAGCACAAGAAGGTTATAGAACACCAAGTAGAGTTAACTCAAGAGTACATCAAGGCATTTAATAATCAAACTCCCAAAGGTCAAGGATAAATAAAAGATCCTAAAAGTGGGAAGAGAAAGGAAACAACATAGAAAGGAGCTCCAATATGACTGGCAGCAGACTTCTTGGTGGAAATTTTACATGCCAAGAGACAGTGGCATTATATATTTAAAGTGCTGAAGGGTAAACACTTTTACTCTGGCATGGTTTATCTGGTGAAAATATCCTCAAATATAAAGAAGAAATAAAGATTTTCCCAGAAAAAACAAAACTGAAAGGATTTCATTACTTGACCTGTGCTGAAGGGAGTTCTTCAATCTGAAAGAAAAAGGCATTAATGAGCAATAAGAAATCATCTAAAGGTACCAAACTCACTGGTAAGAGTAAATACACAGAAAACAGAACATAATTGCACTGTAATTGTGGTGTGTAAACTACTCACATCTGGAATACAAAGACTAAAAAATGAATATCAATAATAATGACAATAACTTTTCAAGACATAGACAGTATAATAAGATATAAATCAAAACAAGAAAAAAGTTAAAAAGTGGGAGGATGAAGTTAACATATAGAAATTATATTAGTTTTCTCTTTGTTTGTTTGCTTGTTTATGCTATCAGTATGAAGTCATCATCAGTTTAAAATAATGAGTTATACAATATCATTTGCAAATCTCATGGTAATCTCAATTGAAAAAATTATACAACAGATACACAAAAACCAAACAAACAAAAAATAAATTAAAACATAACACCAAAGAAAACCACCTTCACTAAAAGACAGGAAGGAAGGAAAGAAGGAAGATGACAAAACAACCAGAAAACAAATAACAAGATGATAGGAGTAAGTCCTTACTTATCAATAATAACAGTGAATGTAAATGAACTAAAGTCTCCAATCAAAAGACATAGAGTGACTGAATGGATTAAAAAATAAGAGCCAACAATCTGTTGCCTACAAAAAACACACTTTACCTATAAAGACACGTAGACTAAAAGGAATGGAAAAAGATATTCCATGCAAACAGAAAACAAAATCAGCAAGAGTAATTATAGCGGACAAAATAGTTTGCAAAACAAAAAACATAGAGATGAAGAAGATAATTTTATAATAATAAAAGGGTCAATTTAGCAACAAGTTATAAAAATTGTAAATATATATGCACCCAACACTGGAGCACCCAGATACATAGAGTAAATATAATTGGAGTTGAAGAGAGAGACAGACCAAAATACCATAACAGCTGGAGACTTCAACATCCCACTTTCAGCATGTTGCAGACAGAAAATCACCCTCCCCCCAAAACAGAATCAGGCTTAACCAGCAGTATAGACAAAATGGACCTATTAGATATTTACATAACATTTCATCTAAGAGCTACAGATTATGCATTATTCTATTGAACACATGGATTATTCTCAAGGATAAACCATATGTTAGGCCACAAAACAAGTCTTAACAAATTCAAAAAAATAGAAATTATTTCAAATATCTTCTCTCCACACAATGGAATAAAATTGGAAATCAATAACAAGAAGAATTTTGGAAACTATGCAGATATATAGAAATTACATTATATGCTCCTGAACGGCCAATGGATCAATGAATAAATTAAGAAGGAAATTTTAAAAACATATTGAAACAAATGAAAACTGAAACACAGGACTAAGAGGAAAGTTTGTAGCAATAAGCACTTACATCAAAAAAGTAAAGTTTCAAATAAATAACTTAATAATACAACTTAGAGGACAGATTCAAGATGGCTGATTAGGAGCAGCTCAGGATTGCAGCTCCCAGCGAAAGCACGGAGGGTGAGTGGAAGCCACATTTCCAGACGGATTTCTATTGCCCACAAACCAGGAGATTCCCAGGTGGAGGAGCCCCACGGGTTGCCAGCGTGGCTGTTTTGGCTGGTTTGGCTGTTTTGGCTTGTGCAGCAGTTCTCCTCACAAAATACATGGGTCTGGGCACTGTTTTAGCTGGCGAATGGAGCTCCTGGGATACAGAGTCACCCATTCAACTGATAAAAAAAAGGGGGACTGAAACAGGGAGCCAGGCCAGGAGATTCCCAGGCAGGAAAGCACCACGAATCTCCGCACGGCTCTTTCAGCCAGTGCAGTGGGTCACTGCATGGGAAGTCACACAGATCCCGGCACCTTTTCAACAGGTGGCTGGAACACCTGGGACACAGAGTCACCCGTTCAACTAAAAAAAAAAGGGCTCTGAGGCAGGGAGCCAGGTGATCAGGCTCGGCTGGTCCCACCCCCTCAAAAAAACAGCAATCTGAAATGCTCTGGATTGAGAGTTTCACAGCAAGCACAGTTGAACCCAGGAAGGTCCAGCTCTGTGGGGGAGGGGCGTCTGCCATTACCAAGGCAGTCCACCAGTATGGAGGTAGTCCACCATTGCTGAGGCAGCCTGCCATTGCCTAGGCAGCCTGCCATTGCCTAGGCAGCCTGCCATTGCCTAGGCAGCCTGCCGTTACAGAGAAAGTCTGCCTTTATAGAGGTGTGCCACCATTGCCGAGGCAGATCTAACTATACCTGTATAAACAGGACTGCAGGGAAGTTCACATGGCAGCTGGGTGGAGCCCACAGCTGCTCAGCAAAGCCTCTGCAGGCAGACAGTGACCAGGCTGCCTCCTGGCTGGGCAGGGCAGCACTCAAAAAAGGCAGCAGCACAACAGAAACTCATAAATAAAGCCCTAAATCCCCGAGATAGAGCACCTGGGGAAAAAAGGGGGGGTTTATGAGTTCTGCTGCAGCAGACTTAAACATACCTGCCCAGCAGCTCTGAATAAACAATGGAGCTTACAGCTCAGCATGTGAGCTCCTATAAAGGACAGACTATCTCCTCAAGCAGCTCCCTGACCCCTGTATATCCAAAGAGTCACCTCATAAAGGAGAGCTCAGACTGACATCTGGCGGGTATCCTTCTGGGACAAAGATAGCAGAAGAAGAAACTGGCAGCAACCCTTACTGTTCTGCAACAGCTGCAGGTGATCCCCAGGCAAGCAGGGCCTGGAGTGGACCTCAGCAGTTCTACAGCAGAGGGGCCTGAATGTTAGAAGGAAAACTAAAAAACAGAAAGAAATAACTTCATCATCAACAAACTGGATGTCCACTCAGAGACCCAATCTGAAAGTCAACAACTACAAAGATGACAAGTGGATAAATCCACAAAGATGGGAAGAAACCAGCACAAAAAGGATGAAAACACCATATACCAGAATGCCTCTCCTCCTACGAGAGATCACAACACCTCACCAGCAAGGGAACAAGGCTGGATGGAGAATGAGTGTGATGAATTGACAGAATCAGGCTTCAGAAGGTGGGTAATGAGAAACTTCTCTGAGCTAAAAGAACATGTTCTAACCCAATGCAAAGAAACTAAGAACCTTGAAAAAATATTTGACGAAATGCTAATGTGAATAAACAACTTAGAGAGGAATATAAGTGAATTGATGGAGCAGAAAAATACAACACAAGAACTTTGCGAAGCATGCACAAGTTTCAACAGCCAAATTGACCAAGCAGAAGAAAGGATATCAGAGGTCGAAGATCAATTCAATGAAATAAAATGAGAAGGCAAGATTAAAGGAAAAAAGGGCAACAAGCAATGAACAAAGTCTTCAAGAAATATGGGACTATGTGAAAAGACGTAGTCTACGTTTGATAGGTGTACCTGAATGTGACGGAGAGAATGAATCCAAGCTGGAAAATACTCTTCAGGATATTATCCAGGAAAACTTCCCCAACCTAGCAAGGCAGGCCAATATTCAAGTCAAGGAAATACAGAGAACACCACAAAGATATTCCTCAAGAAGAGCAATCCCAAGGCACATAATCATCAGATTCACCAGGGTTGAAATTAAGGAGAAAATGCTAAGGGCAGCCAGAGAGAAAGGTTAGGTTACCCACAAAGGGAAGCCCATCAGACTCACAGCAAATCTATCAGCAGAAACCCTACAAGCCAGAAGAGAGTGGGGGCCAATAGTCAACATCCATAAGAAAAGAACTTTCAATCCAGAATTTCATATCCAGCCAAACTAAGCTTCATCAGTGAAGGAAAAATAAACTTTTTTGTGAACAAGCAAGTACTCAGAGATTTCATCACCACTAGGCTTGCTTTACAAGATCTCCTGAAAGAGGCACTAAACATAGAAAGAAACAACCAGTACCAGCCACTCCAAAACATACCAAATGGTAAAGAGCATCAACACAATGAAGAAACTGCATCAACTAACAGGCAAAACAGCCAGCTAGCATCAAAATGGCAGGATCAAATTCACACATAACAATATTAACCATAAATGTAAATGGACTAAATGCCCCAATCAAAACACACAGACTGGCAAATTGCATAAAAAGCCGAAACCCATCAGTATGCCGTATCCAGGAAACGCACCTCAATGCAAGGATATACAAAGGCTCAAAATAAAGGGATGGAGGAAGATTTACCAAGCAAATGGAGAGCAAAAAAGCAGGAGTTGCAATTCTTGTCTCTGATACAATAGACTTCAAACCAACAAAGATCAAAAGAGACAAAGAAGGACGTTACATAATGGTAAAAGGATCAATGCAACAAGAAGAGCTAACGACCTTAAATATATACTCACCCAATACAAGAACACCCAGATACATAAAGCAAGTTCTTAATGACTTACAAAGAGACTTAGACTCCCACACAATAATAGTGGGAGACTTTAACACCCCATTGTCAATATTAGACAGATCAACAAGACAGAAAATTAACAAGGATATCCAGG